>VDFB02058242.1:273525365-273712194 GCA_007258455.2 Sequoia sempervirens | reverse complement strand
GCTGTAGAATAAGTTATGCAAAAGGAAATTCTATCCTATATGCTGGTAGAGTGAAATTACTGATACGGATATGGACAGGGGCTGTGGATTATGCACAGGGGCTGTAAACGGAAGATGTCATGATTCTATGCTACTAATTCTATGCTATGAAAATACTGTGAATACTATGAATGCTATGAATGCTTATACTACTTGCAATTTGACTATAATTTTCCTGCTTAAAACTTCTATATCATTTGGAGTACCCGGCAGTCATATTTATAGTTTTTTTGTAGGCACAATCCTGGCTGGCAAGGATCTACGGCTGTGAGATTGTCTGGTAGAATTGAAAGGTGAGAGATGTAGAGGTTGAGAAGAAGATGGAAGAGGTTGAGAGGTTGGAGAGAAGGATGGATTCCTATCTTCAACCCACGGGAACAAGCCTGCACAGAAACAAAGAAAATTAAATTTTCTGTTTTGACCGTTTGCTTCCACGGATGTTGAAAATAATCCCCAAATTAAATAAATAAATAAATTTATTTAATTTCATTTAATGAATTTTGATTTTTGATTTTTGCACTATAGAAGATTTAATTAAATATTTTGGAATATTTAATTATGATATGACTTTAGAAGAATATGAAATATTTAGAAGAATTAATTAAATATTTTAGAAATATTTAATTGTGAATTGATATTAGAAGAATTTAATTAAATATTTTAGAATATTTAATTAGGAATGGATTTTAGAAGAATTAATTTAAAAGAGAGGAATATTTAATCTTTATTCGAATTAAATATCCAAGCCAAGATTATTGATAATTAATATAAATAAATCATAATGTTTATTTAATTAATTAAGAAATGAATAAGAAAAGATGATTAAATAAACTTATTTATTTAATCAAAATGAAAGAATGAATAATATAAATAAATTATTTAAATTTATTTAAACGTAGATGAAATTGGAAGATTTTAATTAAATATTAAAAATATTTAATTAATTACCAGACAATGTGATGTGACCATTTTTAGGTGTATACAATTTCATCATGTATAGATGACCTTAAACCATTCACACATTTGGCTACTTGTTCAATCTCATCCTCCCAATGTATAGATCTGATATTCAATTTATAAAATTCCTTAGTATACTCCATCACACTTGATTCTTTCTGCTTCAAATTTTGTAACTTTCAGAACAAACTAATCTAATAGTCTGTAGGCATAAACTTTGTCTTCAACTTATTCACCATTCGATCCCAAGATTTTATCTTTTCTTTTCCTCTTCTTTTCCTATCTGTCTACAAATGTTCCCACCAAAGGGATGCATGTCCTCTCAACTTTTTGCAAGCATATTTCACCTTCTTATCTTCAGTGGTGCCTTCAAATTCAAAATATTTTTCCATCTCTATAATCCAATCAAGTAATTCTTTTGAATCTAACTTACCATTATAATCTAGTGGATTGAACTATGGTTTGGTATTTTCTCTAGTTAGGGCTTTTATGAACCTCTCTTCTCCCTGATCCAGGCTAGGTTTCTCTTCTCTTCCTCTTTCATCTTGAACTTCTACCTCCTTATCACTCACATCATCAACTAGTTGACCTCTCCTCTGGGCCATTTCAACTGCATCTAATCTGGTAGCAATTCCTCTTAGCACCTCCATCATAGCTTGGTCTGCACTTCCACGTGCTCAATTTCCTCTAACATTTCTTCTTCTCACCATCTTTACATAAGTCCTTTGCAGCTGCAGGTTGAATCCTCAATTCGCCACCCCACAAAAAATCTTCAATAGGACTTCACAAACTCTAACAATCGCACAAGGAATGAACCTAGCTCTGATACCAATCTAATACAGCCATGGTAGGAGGGTCCTCAAGGAGAACAATTTGGACCATGCAACAAGAGTAACACAATGAAAGAAACATAGAATATGGAGGCAAATGTAAATTCAAATATTCTCATTAATAGAAATCTCAATTACATTCGACCGACAACATCTGGGCTTCCAGATTTGGCTTCATAGGCCTAAAAAGCACAACATTCCAATATACTCCTATATGAGAGTGAAATATTACAATTCAGATTAGTCTTACCTAATCAATCAACAACTAACTCAAATCTATTTTATTCTAATGATTGATTACAAGCTTTATAGCATATCTGCAACTCAGGAAATATTCACGTCGGCCAAAGATCATCACATTACCCAAGGAGGGAAAATGTAATGTGCACATGAATAGGTCGGACTCAGATTTGAATTACTCCATCAACATGTGCATAGAATGAAGTTTGGACCTATAAGGAGGGTTGGGGACACTCCAAGGAACATTTATAATCACACCGTCGAGATCCACAAGTCACAGGGACAATCCACGAACGATCATTCTAGCCATTAGGCTTGAAAACTATTTTGGTGCTAGTTCAAGATATGCCATGAATTCCATAAGCGATAACTTTCCAGAAAAAAAATCCAATCACACCCAAATCTTGGAATAAGGAAAATGAACATGTCCACGATATACACAAAGATCCACAAGGCCTAGTGAGCAAGATGATGAATCCACTAACATGAACTGAGAAAGAACAAAACAAGAACAAAAAATTGAAAGAAAAATATTTTTGGTTGATGCAAGATTTCCAAGAACCAAGGATGCTCCTACATCACTTATGTGACAACATACAAATAAGATATGAATTCATGGTGAATATATTGGTCTCTTGTAAACTTCTCAGTTGGGCATCCAAATTGTTACTTATGATTCTAGCCCAATGATAATGCTTGTTTGCCACAATTTGTGTGATGGGGTAGAACATCCAATTCTAAAAGATGTGAGCCTATTCTACTCCCATGACCCTACCCAAAAGAGTTATGATATCATGATATTCCATTTTAAAATCACTCTTGTGCAATTGTTTGGGCAACTTTGAGTAGTGTGGTTTACACTTCAATATCGAGGAGTTATTCATGATCTCCAAAGCCCTATTGGGGTCTTCATCATAAAAATTTATTGTTTCCCCAATGTTAATTTCCTCAATGAGCTTGTGATGTAAGGAAATATTGAACACCTTTGCAATGCACTCTTCAGTAATATTTTCCATGACTCTTCCTTATGGGCCAATTATAATTCTTGTTCTAGAGTCATAGTGCTTTGCACATTCTAAGACCAACTTTGGACATAGTTGTGTTGGAGGGAACCCTACTGCTTGATCCAACCCAGTGTGAGTAATGTGTTGGACCTTAAAATTTCATGCAAATTTTAGGTTCCCATGTTCAAAATTTTGATTTTGGCACTCAGATGTATAGTTCAAAAATCTACTTAAATGGCCCACTTTGAAAAATCACAAAATCAATCCAATTTAATTCCATGCAAAACCACCTTGCAAACATGTTTATCTAACACATATGAGTGTGCATGCCAATTTTTAGCTTTGTATAATCAATTTTGATAAGATTTCAAAAGGCCGGGTTGAAGGGTTCTGCAGGGGTTTGTTGTCTACACAGTAAAATCTGTCAAAAGGTCATTTTTGGAGGAAAATATTAAGAAATTTAAAGGATTCCATGACCAAACAATTGGTGCTCTTGATTCTCCCCATCTCAATGTGCATCCATGTCAATTTTTAGAGCTTCAAGACATCGTTTAGTATTTTTTCAAAATTGATTTCAAATGGATTTCACCTAGTTTGAACACTGCATTTACAGAACGACTACACAAAGGTCAACTTTGACACCCCATATTTTGCAAAGAAAGAATTTTGATGAAAAACCATTGTACACACATGTTCATGGATCCTGAATGAACTAATCTACAAATTTATAGCCTCCTAGGATCAAGTTTGATATTTTTTCGAAAAGGTAAGTTGGTGGTTTTCAGTTGAGTTGAACAGCTACAGTTTTTTAGAAATGAATAAGTGAGAAAATTCGGGCATAAACATTTTTTTATTCTGACTAATTCATGCCAAACCATTTTGCAACCATGCTCTCCTATCATAACGCAACATTTTGGTACATTTTCATGGCTTTTGGAGATCATCAAACCAATTTTCCAAGGTCGTTCCAGAGGCTACTTGGTCTATTTTGATCATAGTGCAAAAGGTCAAAAATAAACTCTGATCAATACCCATTTCAGTTTCGGATGCATTCTAATTTGTTACGTAGTAATTATAAAAAATGCAAGGTCTATAGAATAAGTATGTTTTTTGGTTAACACTATGCTTAAGCCAATTAAAAGGGGAGAGACTATGGACTCAAGATTCATGTCAAGAGAAAGCTCCACATTACAAAGTTGAGAAATAAATAAGGGGATGAGACAGAAAATAATGTGGTTAGAAAATCAAATAAAGGGAAATAAAATTAAAATCCACTATAATTTTTCTTGTGAAAAATATTTGAAAATGTTCAAAATGCCAATGTTGTGAAAGCAGCCCACTTGTCAGGGTGAACAAGAAACAATTACAAGATCTAAAATAGTGAATTCTACATATTGGGGAAAAATACAGTATTTGGAGGCGATGGTCATGAGACAAAATACCCTTTAGTAGTAAAATCACAACTGATTTGGACGTTGTAGATTCTTACTCTTTCCCAAAGGATGAAGAAGTTAAAAGAATTTTATCAAAATACAAATCTTGATTGAAATCATATTTAAGAAAATGACAAGGATTCATAAGCTCTATTTGGGCCCCATACACAATCTTTGCAATAGTTTTTGCTTGGCATCTATCATGTGAACTGTATTTTTCTATAGAGGATGTTATCTCATGCTATTTTAAAAGGATCAAAACAAGAATAAACCATATGCCACGGTGGTCATTTTGCAAAAATTAGAAAGAAGGATTTTTTCATGAATGAAGACACTTGATAATCATGTGTTGGCGATCATGAAAACCATATCTTGGTTACATGCAATTGAACAAAAAAGGATCAGTGGTGACTCTCTATTCAATAAATGAGGGTTTTAAGCAACATAAAGTTCAATATCACCAATATCTCAACTGTGCATATGGTTGTTCATCATGGACAAAACAAACAAAACACTCTCCACTAAGTTTGACATTGATGATGGCGTAATCATGGTAGATGGTAAATGGAAGGAAAACTAGATCCTAATCTTCATGACATCTACAATAATGAATTTTGATTCCTCTATGATTTTAGTTTCAAGTGTTGCAAGCAGGAATGAAATATCCTCTTGATATTTTTTATTACAAGAGGGATTTGATGGAGCAAATCTTTTTGCTTACCCAACAGATTTAAATTTAAAATAGATTGACACACATTGAAAGGGGATCACACAAACAAAGATAAAATCACGGGGTATGAGCATTTAACAAAGAATGGTGAAAGGAAAGTTTTGTTAACTACATTATGGGACATAATATGCTACAAAATGGAGGGCGTGTCTTTGGTGAAGGATATCAAATAAATTTGTGACACAATTTTTAAGGATTAAGAGGTTGTGTAGGAGGGGCGTAAATCATTATGAAGCTATTTGAAAGTGGTGAGAAGTGTATTTAGCAGCAGGAAAGAGAAGTATGACATATTTTCTTAGAGATATGAAATATTTTAGGGCTTAAGGAATCAATACATATGGTGTTATTGCCTGCATGAGAAATTTGTTAAAAGGGGACCTTGCATTTCAGTGGGGACATTGGTTTATTGGTTGCATCTAAAACATCTTCCAAAGTGTTGAAGTTTTGATGGATTTCAAAGATGCCATTTCTAAAAAAAATGATTAGTCCATCTTTCATAGTTTGTGTGGTTAGATTGGGGCAATCAACGATAATGATTAAAGCCATTATGGATGATTTCGTCCAACTTCAGCTGCATTCCAATATATATGAAACTAAAAATATAACAAATGAACTCTAGGATAGGGATAAATAAACAAATTTGATGGACATTGCGCCTTGAGTGAGCACGCCTGATTGGTGAAAGGTTCTCCTATGATTACCATAATGTCAAACTAAAACAATGATGTTTGAAAGGATGTCACTATTGGGAAGGGAGCTACATGACACAACATATACCAATACATTCTAAAGGTTGAAATGCTATGAGCGAATGTAATGAGTTTAAGAAACTGTTGAGATTACTAAAAGATGAATGTCCATAGTGAATATAATAGGTTTTTTGGTGGGAAAAGTGATAAGAACCCACCAAAGTTTGGAATATGTAAACTACAACTTTCGTTGAATAAGGGAAAAGATACAAGCGATCAAATAATGTAGGATTTGCACTAAATGCATCAATCGATTAGGCTTGAAAGATTTCAAGAAGATACAATTTAGCTAGCGTAAAATAGAGCCTCACAGTTTTTTTGACATCAACTTTAGATGTAGATAACTTCCAAGAGTTTTCGTAAGACTAGAATTTTAGGGTTTAGGGTTGACACATTTGGCATGAAGCTTTGTGTCAAAACTTCTAGAAAAATGATTTAAGATTTGATGCAAAAGAGAACAAAGGATAAAGAAATGTTGTCAATGACAAGAGAAGAGTTTTCTACAATTCGTGATTTTCCTAAAGGCTACAAAAGGGATGCACCCATTATGACCAAGAAGGATTTGGAAGAATCAATAGAGGTTCATAAAATAGGGTAGGAAGGAGATGCTTGAAAATCAAAAGTCTTCTATAAGAAAATGAAGGGAAATTCATTATAGTCAAAGGAATATAGGCAGCCCTAACATTCTTCGCGCCACCACCAGAGTTAAGTGAAAAAACCTAAAATGCATTAGTGAGATATGCATGATCGGGGCAAGTTTTTTAAATCATATTGAGTGTGTTTGTCATGCTGATGGAACCTTCATCGGAGAGATGCACTACTATCGGAAGAAGAAAATGTAAGTGTCTTCGATAATACAAGTCACAACAAAAGTGTGAGGAGGGTGAAATATTAAAATAAATATGGTGTCATGTGGAGTGGAAAATCAACATGAAATTTATTAAAATGAAAGCCTAACATTATTTTAAAAGGATTTAATAATGTAAAGTGTGGTTATAAGTATTTTCACCCAAAAATATTTTCACCAAGGAGGTTAAAAGGAGATATATTAAATCATTCAATGGATGATTATTTTTAATTGGGTGAAAATAAAAAAGTGTTGGAAAGAAAGTAAAATTAAAGTATTGTCAAATACTCATTTTTCACTTGGAAGTTAAATATTTTCCACCAAAGGAGTTACGAGAGTGGATAAGGGCATTTATCAAGTGAAAATGCAAGTGTTAGAGATAATCAATCAAAATTAAATTTCGCATGCAAGGAAGCAAAAGCAAAGAGATTTAAAAGGAAGATAATTATTTTTACCCAAATTATATATTTAGTGGGAGAAAAATGGACGTGAAGTTTCCAAAAAAAGATTTATTGTGAAACGAAGACAATAAAGATTAAAATATTTAATTTTTCCAAAGGCAATTAATTAAATATTTTATTTTCGCTAAAGAACAATGAAGAGTTGTAGTGAATAGATATGAGGGGTCATAACCCTAAAATAATTTATATATGAAAAATGAAATTAGAGGAGAATGAAATTAGATTTAGGATAGAGGTGAATAGGGATAGATAGATAGGAGAAAGCTTCCACAATGTTCACATTTCAAAAGACTATGATGCAAGTATAATGTTGAGGAAATCAATGAAAGATCTATGATCCTATGGCTTCATGTTGGTATCAATTATTTGTTGAAATTATACAGTTATTTGGTTTTCTCCAATTTAATATTTCCTTATTATGTAATCTAGTGTATCAAGGTACATTTGTTGTCCTTGTGTGGTGTGATTAATTGGATTCTTTGAAAGAATTAAAATTGTTTTAGTCAATAAAAGTAATCTAGATGTGTTATTTGGGGGTAAGTGCACCAATCTGTGACACAATTTAGGTCTCAAATTGTAAAAAATCACAAAAAAGGCCAAAATTGGCCATTGGGTAAGTGCACTAATCTGTGCGCCAAATTTGACATGTGCCAAATGAAAAAGGTAAATAAAAGAAAAAAACACATTTTGAAACCTCATTTCAGTTCAACCCGTGGCTTGGCTTGGAGGATTTGAGGTCTACAACTCGTGCTTTCCAAATATCATCCATTATTTGCATCCTTAGCTTACTATTTTTCACGAGGATGTTGCCAACATGTTAGAGACGTCGAATATTGTGAAGAGGTATGTATTTTTATTCTATTTATTTTGAATTTGATTTAGAATGCAAATTGAAATAGGTTTTTATAATAAAATTTTGTTCTAATTCTCAAGGAATGAATCTCCACCTCCAAACATTGAGAATTCACAATCACCCCCTTAGGAAGAGCCTCCTATTCAAGAAGAACCTAAAACTCCTCCATCAATTCATAGGCATCCTCGAGGAGCACAAGAAAATATTCTAAATCAAATTGAAAACAATAAAAGAGACATTGAACAATTAATTGGAAGATTAACCAAGCATATTGTCAAAACCCACCCTTATAGGTGAGGGATTGTTGAATCATTGAAGTCAATTGTATCTCATGTAGGAGAAATGAGAAAGAAAATAAATTTTTGGTCAAATAAGAGGCATGAGATGAGACAATATTATGCTAGAGGTTAGTCATATGCCGATGTTAAAAAATAAAAAAATAGCAAAGATGACCTGTGTGCCCTATTTATAGGCCCGAAAGCCAACACACCTTTGTCTCATACATACAAGAGGTTCCCCATCCATTGGTGCCACCATGAGTTAATTAAAAATAAATTTTGGGAGCGGTGGTGGATGATATTTGACCAACCTCCATGCAATAACCATGAGGTACCACAATACATTTTGAGGAAACTCTATTGTGAGTTTATCCTCAATAAGATGCCAAATTATTTTGACACTTTAGACTTTCAGGGTAGAGGTGGGGGCTCCACACATGATAGACTTGTTGCACAATGTAATCCACAGTTGGCACCGAGACCCTTGGCCAAACCCATGGTGGAGCATGTCGTTGTTCCTTCCATTGTTAAGGATGGTATAGAGGTGGACATGCTGGAATCGATTGGCTCACTCGCCCAGACCATTTTACAATGTGTGAGGCCTCTAGTAGAGCCTGGTGTGGAGGAGATGTGTAGGCCCTAAGCTCAAACCCACCATTGTGGCACTTGTGGTGAAATTTGCATGTATGATTATCAAAGTGCTCAGGATGTAGCTACACAACCTACATCAGTTGTAGAGGCAATGGCTTTCACATATGATTTGCTAAATGATACATTCGGCATTAACACTCGGGTAAAATTCAGCAAGTTCATTTAATGTTGTTTATTAAATTATAGTTTGAAATTTAAGAATAAGTAAATTAGTAGAATTTTCATATGATGAAATTTCAAGGTCGAAGTGTTCATGAGACGTGCCCCATTCCTACAGACCCTTATTCATTCTCAATGTTGAGTCCACAAGTATGCAACTAGTATTAAAGATATTATTATTGCATTTCAATAGTTGAATGTTATATTTGAATGTTTGTCTCATAACATGCTTTGGATTTCAAACAATTTCTCGATGGACCTTCAACCTCCACACCTCGCAATTAATTTCCTCAAACAGCTTACACTCAAGTAGCCTTTATTCAATAATGGTGTTATAAAACAATGTTAGCTATTTTTCATAATTTTGCATATACAAATCTAAAAAATTGATGAGAAACACAAACATTTCATTTGTATTTCTTGATCATGTCACATTATCTTCTCCTAATTCACTTTATGTTTCTTTATTCATTCCTAATCCCATCACATTAACATTTAATAGTTCACCCTACCATTTACTCTTCCATTTACCATTTACAGATGTTGACATCAAACAACCCTAGTGATGTTGGTGGCACAATGGACCACAAAGTTGCTACATCAATAGTCAGTTCTGACCCATTGAGAGATGTATGCAACAAATTAGTTGATTTGACATTATATTTGTTCTTTTATGGTCTATTATAGAAAAATGTCATTATACTTTTGTGTAGCTTAATTTCTATCTTGATGGTTGCTATAGGTGGTTGTCACTCCAGATCATGGACATGGTAATGATGTAAATGTGAATGATGACTATCTGTATGTGGTAAGTTATTATATTTTGTTATATGTCATTCCACAATTCAATTTCTATGTATTAACATCTCTACATTTTATTGTATCAGTTGAAGGTCCAGAGTGGAGAGAGGGGGACTACTGAGCATGTTCAAAAGACTAGAGAACCAACAGTTACTCCATCCAGCTGAATTTTGAAGGAAGCATGAGATCTATTTCCTTCCCCTAGAAGGAAATGACTATATTAGGGTCATTTTCTGTATGCCTATGTGGCATTTTGGAACATATGTTTTATACTATCGATATATACCTGACATTTTATGTCCATAATATGGCCCTTTGTACTAAGCCTATATGGCTTTTTTGGATATATTTTATATACTTTTATCAATATATACCATTCTATACCTTATGGCTTTTTGATTAAAAAAATATTATTTTTCTACTACCATTCTTGAATGATGTTATCATGCATATTGTGTAAATCGTATGCTTGAATGGTGTAGGAATGGATTTTTTTTACATCTAATGTTTAATTAATTACTGTCGATTGCTTAATAAACTCCATCTAAAGTGTATTGTGTAAATAAGTTCCATTCCTAGTGGTTTGTATCCTTTGGAATGCTTCAATTACTTGTGCTTCACTTATTCGCATGTATGCTTCACTTATTCACATGTATACTTCATGTATAGTGCATGTATTCATGTGTATGCTTCATGCTTCCAATGCATAGAAGAAAAAATCCATTGGAGAAAATTTTGAAAAACCAAAAGTATAAGAATTTTTTTTAAAGTCGGGAAAAAATCATATTTTAAAAAAAGGTAAGAAATTGTAGAAGAGATAAAATCTATTTATTTTGAAATTGAAAGGTATTTCCATAGCATATAGAGATATAAAGAGAAAATAAAATAAATATTTTAACTAATTAATTGTAAAAAATAATCTTTTGTAGTTTATATTCATCTTGTTGATTACATTTTATTGCACATCTTTCAAAGTCAAAGCATTACTTCACACTACATAACTAATAACTAGATGTTGATAGATGAAAAAAAATCAATTACAATATACTTTTTACAAATTCAACCTAAGCAGTTATGCAATTACTTCACATTGCATAACTAATAAGTAGGAGAAGCTGCCAATTGCATTTTCTTATCATGGCATTCTATGAGGCCATATTTCTTTGACGTATTTTATCAAATAGTTCACTGCCTTGTCTATGTTACCACATTTTTCATACATGTCTAACAAATTATTTTGTCAAACAATTCACTACCTTGTTGCTATGGCTAAAATCATAAAACAAGTGCTTTTGAACAAGCTATGGATGCTTGGAAAAAATCTATCAAAATTATAATAGCAAGCAACACTATAGACAAGGCAATGAATTGCTTGAAAAAATTGCTTGAAAGAAATGTGGTCTCATGGTGATGGAATGCCATGACATGAAAATTGCTATGGATTTTCATGCCATTCCATCACCATGAGACCACGTTTCTTTGAGGCATTTTTTTCAAGCAATTCATTGCCTCGTCTATGCTACCACATTTTTTGTACATGTTTACCAAAGGATTTTATCAAACAGTTCACTACCTTGCTGCTATGGCTAAAAGCCTACAATAGGTGCTTGCAAACAAGCTATGGATGCTTGGAAAAAATCTATAAAAGCATAATAAGAATCAATAGCATAGACAAGGTAGTGAACTATTCAAAAAAATTCCTCAAAGAAATGTGGTCTCAATGTGCTTGTCATGGCATTCCATCACCAAGAGAACACATTTCTTTGAGGAATTTTTTTCAAATAGTTCACTGCCTTGTCTATGCTACCACATTTTTCATACATGTCTACCAAAGCATTTTATCAATCAATTCACTACCTTGCTACTATTGCTAAAAGTCTAAAATAGGTGCTTTCAAACAAGCTATATGGACACTTGGAAAAAATCCATCAAAGTGTAATAGTAAGCAATAGCATAGACAAGGTAGAAAACTATTTGAAAAAATGTCTCAAAGAAATGTTGTCTCATGGTGATGGAATTCCATGACAAGCAAATTCCCTAGATTGTCATGGCATTCCATCACCCTGAGACCACATTTCTTTGAGGCATTTTCTCAAATAGTTTACTACCTTATCTATGCTACCACATTTTTCATACATGTCTACCAAAGAATTTTATCAAATAGTTCATTTTCTTTCTACTATGGCTAATAGCCTACAACAAGTTCTTTCAAACAAGCAATGGATGCTTGGAAAAAATCTATCAAATCATAATAGTAAGTGAAAGCATAGACAAGGTCCTGAACTGGTAGTATGCGATGGATGCTCCCATGTTTTACAAATGAGGGGTAAATTCAATTTATAGGCTCCTCAAATACAATTCAATGGCCAAGATTGATTTCGAATCAATGATGAAGATTAAAAATAAAACCCTAATTAGGGTTTTTCACAACTAACTACCTCTCGACCAATGAGAAAATTACATTTGGGGACACTTGTCCTTCTGCTAAATATAAACCAACAATAAAAAGTTGTTGCATTATGAAGTATCAGGGTCATTGAACCTAGAAATGCTAGCTTGGAACAATTTGATTGGTTGGAATATGACGAGGCACCATCTCAGCTTGTTGGATGCCCCCTTTGATCTTGGCCTAAGGTGGACTTCAAGATATGTTTTCCATCTCCTATTTCTAGCTTGGGGTGGACTTTAAGTTGTCTTTACCATGTATGCTTTGAGTTGGGCTGACTTTACATTCTCTTTTCCATGTATGCATTGAGTTGGGTGGACTTTACTTTTGTCCTGGACAAACATTATTCAAGCCAAGGGAAGAATTGATAGTAGTTTGGACATAGCTTTTCTTTCCCAAGCAGACTTTGCATCATCTTGCACATTTTCCTTGACCATGGGCATGGCAGACTTTCTCTTGACTTAGACATTTTTATTTTCTTTCCAAGTGAAAATCAAGAGATTTTATTGTAGAGGAGCTCAACATAATCTCATAGGCTCAGACGAGAAGTTTCTAAGCCTCATGATGTTCGAGTAACATCATACTAAAGTTTGCAGTCATTTTGCACTTCGAACTCTTAAGGGATTCAGCTAGTTGAACATAGCTCAGAGTGATTCGGTGCATTTGGGTGTGAAAGAGGACCATGCCTAGTGTAAAATTATGCACTTGGATGTGTTGGAATAGTTAGTTTGGTCACACGAGTTGCAGAATGAAAGTTGCACCACTTTGCAACTTTGCACTACTTGCATTTGACAATTTTTTCCCTAAGTGAAATTTCATCACCACAGGAAAACACCTATAAGATAGCCAAAACCAAGAGACATTATTTTAGAGAGGCTCAACACAATCTCATAGGTTTAGATGAGAAGTTTCTAAGCTTCACAGTGTCCAAGTAACGTCATGTTGAAGTTTGCAGCCATTTTGCACTTCAGACTCTTAAATGATTCAATCGGTTAAACATAGCTTAGAGCGATTCGGTGCATTTGGGTGTGAAAGAGGAACATTTCTAGCATAAAAATGCCCACTTGGATGTGTTGGAACAATTATTTTGGTCACACGAGTTGCAGAACAAAATTTACATCACTTTACAACTTTGCACTACTTGCATTTGACAACTTTTTCCCCAAGTGAAATCTCGTTTCCATAAGAAAATGCCTCTGAGATAGTGAAAACCAAGAGAGTTTATTGAAGAGGGGATCAGCACGATCTCATAGGCTTAGATGAAAAAAATTTAAGTGTCACGGTGTCCACATAATGTCATGCTGAAGTTTGTAGCCATTTTGCACTTTAGACTCTTAAGGGATTTAGTAGGTTGAACATAGCTCAGAGTGATTCGGTGCATTTGGGTGTAAAGGAAGACCATCCCTAAATGTACCCACTAAGACACATTGGAATAGTTAGTTCGGTCACACGAGTTGTAGAACGAAAGTTGCACCACTTTGCAACTTTGCACTATTTGCATTTGACAACTTTTTCTCCAAGCGAAATCTTGCCGCTATAGGAAAACACCTCTGAGATAGCCAAAAATGAGAGATTTTATTGTAGAGAGGCTCAACACAATATTATAGGCTTGGATGAGAATTTTATAAGCGCCATGGTCTCCGAGTAACGTCATGTTGAAGTTTGTAGTCATTTTGCACTTCAAACTCTTAAGAGATTTAGTGGGTTGAACGTAGCTTAGAGTGATTTGGAACATTTGAGTGCAAAAGAGGACCATGCCTAGTGTAAATGTTCCCACTTAGATGTGTTGGAATAGTTAGTTTGGTCACACGAATTGTAGAACAAAATTTGCACCACTTTGCAACTTTGCACTACTTGCATTTGACAACTTTTTCCCCAAATAAAATCTTGCCGCCACAAGAAAACACCTTTGAGATAGAGAAAAATGAGAGAGGTTATTGTAGAGGGCCTCAACATGATCTCATAGGCTTAGATGAGAAGCTTCTAAGCTTCACGGTGTCCAACTAACGTCATGTTGAAGTTTGCAGCCATTTTGCACTTCAGACTCTTAAGTGATTCAGCCAGTTGAACGTAACTCAAAGCGATTCGGTAGGTTTGGGTGAAAAAGAGGACCATTCATAGTGTAAAAATACCCACCTAAACACATTGGAATAGTTAGTTTGGTCACACGAGTTGCAAAACGAATGTTGCACCACTTTGCAACTTTGCACTACTTGCATTTGACAACTTTTTCCCCAAGTGAAATCTCACTGCCATAGGAAAATGTCTCCGAGATAGAGAAAAAAAATATAGTTTATTGTAGAGGGGCTCAACATGATCCCATAAGCTTAGAAAAGAATTTTTTAAGCATCATGGTGTCTAAGTAACGTCATGCTAAATTTTGCATCCATTTTGTACTTCAAACTTTTAAGGGATTCAGTCGGTTGAACATAGCTTGGAGTGATTCAATTTTTTTGAGTGTGAAATAGGACCATTCCTAGTATAAACGTACCCACTCAGACCCATTGGAATAGTTAGTTTGGTCACACATGTTGCAGTACAAAAGTTGCACCACTGTGCAACTTTGCACTACTTCCATTTGAACACTTTTTCCCCAAGCAAAATCTTGCTGCCACATGAAAACGCCTCTGAGATAGAAAAAATCGAGAGAGGTTATTCTAGAGGAGCTCAACATGATCCCATAGGCTCAAATGATAAGTTTTTAAGTATAATGGTGTTTGAGTAACATCATGCTGAAGTTTGCAACCATTTTGCACTTCGGACTCTTAAGGCATTCAGTCGGTTGAACATAGCTCAGAGTGATTCAGAATGTTTGGGTGCAAAATAGGACCATGCATAGTGTAAATGTACCCAATTAGATGTGTTGAAATAGTTAGTTTGGTCACATGAGTTGTAGAATGAAAGTTGCACCACTTTGCAACCTTGCACTACATGCATTTGACAACTTTTTTCCCAAGTGAAATCTCGCCACCATAGCAAAACTCCTTCGAGATAGTGAAAACCAAGAGAGGTTATTGTAGAGGGGCTCAAAATAATCTCATAGGCTTATACAAGAAGTTTCTAAGTGTCATGGTTTCCAAGTAATGTCATACTAAATTTTGCATCCATTTTGCACTTCATACTCTTAACGAATTCAGTCGGTTGAATGTATCTCGGAGCGATTCGGCACATTTGGATGAAAAAGAGGACCATGTATAGCATAAATGTACCCACTCAAATGTGTTGGAATAGTTATTTTTGTCACATGAGTTGAAAAATGAAAGTTGCACCACTTTGCAACTTTGCACTACTTGCATTTGACAACTTTTTACCCAAGCAAAATCTCACTGCCACAGAAAAACGCCTTTGAGATAGCCAAAACCAAGAGAGGTTATTGTAGAGAGGCTCAAAAAAATCTTATAAGCTCATATGAGAAATTTCTAAGCATCATGGTATTCGAGTAACACCATTTTGAAGTTTGCAGCCATTTTGCACTTCAGACTCTCAAGGGATTGAGTTGGTTAAACGTATCTTAGAGTGATTCAGCGTGTTTGGTGTGAAAGAGGACCATGCCTAGCATAAATGTACCCACTCAGAAATTTTGGAATAATTATTTTCATCACAAGAGTTGTAGAATGAAAGTTGCACCACTTTGCAACTTTGCACTACTTATATTTGACAACTTTTTTCCCAAGCAAAATATCACTGCAATAGGAAAATACCTTTGAGATAGTGAAAACTAAGATATTTTATCATAGAGGGGCTCAACACGATCTCATAGGGTCAAACGAGAAGTTTCTAAGTATCACAATGTCCAAATAATGTCACACTAAAGTTTGTAGCCATTTTTCACTTCAAACTCTTAAGGGATTTAGCTTGTTGAACGTAGCTTAGAGTGATTATGTGCATTTGGGTGCAAAAGAGGACCATGCCTAGCATAAACGTACCCACTTGGATGCATTGAAATAATTAGTTTGGTCACACAAGTTGCAAAATGAAAGTTGCACCACTTTGCAACTTTTCACTATTTGCATTTGACAACTTTTTTCCCAAGCGAAATCTTGTCGCCACAGGAAAACTCCTCTGAGATAGTAAAAACTGAGAAACATTATTGTATAGGGGCTCTACATGATCCTATAGGCTTAGAAAAGAAGTTTCTAAGTGTCATGGTGTCTGAGTAACTTCATGCTAAAGTTTGTAGCCATTTTGCACTTCAGACTCTTAAGGGATTCAGTGGGTTGAATGTAGCTCAGAGTGATTCGACACATTTGGGTGTGAAAGAGGACCATGTATAGGGAAAATGTACCCACTCAAACATGTTGGAATAGTTAGTTTGGTCACACAAGTTGCAGAACAAAATTTGCACCACTTTGCAACTTTCCACTAGTTGTATTTGACAACTTTTTCCCCAAGCAAAATCTCGCCGCCATAAGAAAATTCCTCCAAGATAGTGAAATTTGAGATAATTTATTGTAAAGGTTCTCAATGCGATCCCTTAGGTTCAAATAAGAAGTTTATAAGCATCATGGTGTCCAAGCAACATCATGTTGAAGTTTGTAGCCATTTTGCACTTCAGACTCTTAAAGGATTCAATCAATTGAACGTAGCTCAGAGGGATTCGGCACATTTGGGTGTGAAAGAGGACCATGCCTAGCATAAAAATTCCCACTCGAATGCATTGGAATAGTTAGTTTTGTCACACAAGTTGCAGAATGAAAGTTGAACTACTTTGCAACTTTGCACTACTTGCATTTGACAATGTTTTCTCCAAGCGAAATCTCGTCACCATAGGAAAATTCCTCTGAGATAATAAAAACCAAGTGAGATTATTGTAGAGGGGCTCAACGTGATCCCATAGGCTAAGACAAAAATTTTAAGCATCATGGTATCTGAGTAACGTCATGCTGAAGTTTACAGCCATTTTGCACTTCAGACTCTTAAGGGATTCAGCCGATTGAACGTAGCTCAGAGCAATTCAGTGCATTTGGGTGCAAAACAGGACCATGCCTAAAAATTACTAGAAAAATCCCAACTACTTTCCCCATGAACTACAACAATATGACTCTTGAACTTCCACCTTTTGACAATAAGTTACAATTTTGACAACTTCTACACAATTTTACAAATTTTTATAGTATTTTGCAACTTAGACCTTCCAACCACCTAAATACCTATAAAAGGACTCCTTGCATCATTAAATGGCCTAAATTACCTTATTGTTTGAACAAAAAGACTCAAATACCCCTAAACAACCAAAAGACCTTAATTGTCAACATTTGCATAAAATGCTCTTGGTGCCCCTACACTGGTTAGTGCTTAGGGTGTCTTAATGTTTTTGGTCATGAATAAGGTCCTTTGTGATGCAATGAAAGGGAGGTCCACAACTATCCAAACTCAAATTCACTTGAAGAAATCAAACTTCCAACCTTCAAACCCTAACAAGGGTGACTCTTTTCAACTTCACTATTCAGTCTTGTAGGTGTGCAACCTAGGTTTTCCTCTCACAACTTTGAAGAGACCACTCAAAGCCACAAAAAAACTACCATTTCAAGAACCCATTACGTCACTTTTAAACATATCATAGAATCAAATGTACTTACTTTGGAATGATACCATCAAACTGATGTTGAATGCTCAAAATGGGGCTCCAATCAGCCCACTTTGACAAAGGAACTCTCCTTCAATCTTGTTGCCTACTCAAAATACCATTGAAGAGTACTCAATTTTCCTCCAAAACCACAAATTCTTCAACCATTGAGTCAAAACTCGCTTGCTAAGACCCTCTTTCATGAAACTCTCATTTTTCACCAAATAAGCAGGTGTTTATTGAAAAACCTATCTCCAGACCTCATTCAACCTCTGTAGACACCTAAAAATGACCTAGGCCTGCAAGCTTCATTTTTACCACCTTCGTCTTAGCATAATAATGACATTTAATTATGTCCTTGGTCCACATTCGACTATTGATTAAATAATTCATAATTATTTAATTAATTCATGTCATTTATTCTTCATGATTATTAAATAAATAAATTTTATTTATTTATTAAATACGTCATTAATTGTCTAAGTCCTCTCTTAATTAAATAAATTTCTTAATTTATTTAATTTCCCTTTCTGCATTTAATTCTTCCTTATTATTAAATAAATGAATTACATTTATTTATTTAATGTCACTAATCGTCTTAATTAAATAAATTGATTAATTTATTTAATTAATTAGTCTTATCTGCTAAATTAAATAATTAAATTTAATGATTTAATTCCCAATTAATATTCTTCTCATTTTAAATAAATTAAATTATTTAAAATGTCATCTCAATCTTAACTGTTAGTCCATTTTGATAAATAATCTGAAAAAGATTATTTATTATCTCACAAAATCATTACTTTGAATTAATTTAATTTAAAATAGTAACTAATCTTCCAAAAATCAAGTAATCGGGCAGATTCTTGATTTTCCAAATCGAATCTTCAGTCCAAATCTTATCTTCTTGATTTTTCGAATCTCATGAATCAGGCAATCTTATCTTCTTGATTTTTCGAAAGTCTTTATTTCTTTAATTAATTTCCTCATTTATTCTCCACTGTCGATCTGATTATCTAAGATATTATTTTGACCGTTCGATTAAATATTTTTCCCTAACCCTAATTAGAGATTCTCAGATTTAATTTGGACCTCTCATTTTAGGTTCTCATCATCAATTAATCTCGTCCGTCCACTCAAAATGACATTTTCTATAAAATGTCATTTTCCTCTCACTTTTCGATTACGCACAGACACATTATATTTTAGCATTTGCATACTTAGATTTCATAGCAATTTCCATAGTCATTATAGTCATTTGATCAAGTCTTGGCATTTGTTTAGGCATAGACATTGACAATTATAGTCATAGGCATAGGCATTTAGACATAGCATAAATCCTTCAAAGCTTGGTGTAGGACTTAGGCATTTGCAGATTGCTCGTACGTCCAATCTGAGGGCAACATCATCCAGCAAGTAAGAAGGTATTATGAAAGGGAATCATGGAGGTATCAGCGATCAGGTATAATCGTTCTGTGTTTTACTTCCTTTGTGTTTCGTAAGATCTTTGGGTTTCATTGTCACTCATTTGTTTATTGCTAACACCCCTAATCAAATCTAAAAGAAATCCCTTGATTACATTGGTGAACCCGACTCCGTTTTTCTGGTTTTCTGTACGCTCTTTTTGTTTTCTGCTATTTTGCAGGTACAGGTACGGATCGACGCAACTATTTTTTTAAAAACATCGTGACGCATTTGATGCATCGCAACGCATTCACTGATAGAAGAGCCGCAATCGCCCTGATAAGCTGCAACTGATATCTTGAATGACGCATATGATCAATCATGCCACATTTGAAGTCTAGAATGATGCATCTGCTCTGTCGTGCCGCATTTGACTGGTAAAAACTTGCTTTCATTTTTCACATTCTGATTTTTGGATTTTAAGGTTTTTCTAGTTTCTGGTTTCTTTTATGGTTTTCTGGTCTTCTGATTTCCTAGTTTTTCATTCCTGCATGTTGGCTAGCTTAAGGTTTTGTGTTACTAATATTCGTTTGTAGCATGTGGCGGTTACTATTCGGGTGTCAAAGACCATTCCATAAAGAGACTACTAATATTTTGTTTGCAGATTCGAATGTCGAAGACAGAATAAAACAAACATTGTGCTTGTTTTTCATAGATTAGCAAACATTTAACTTTGGTGCACATAAAAAGAACAGTCATGTCTTCCTTACTTGATTGTGTTTGCAGAATGGTAGGTGAGTATGCTCTCACTTGGTGAAAACCTCGTGATAAAAAAACTAGACCCATTCTTATCTGTTATTACCCTGACTTGGTATATCGGAGTATCCTCTCCCCTCACGCTTTCGGGCGATCTTGGGTGTAAGAGAAATGGTTACCAACTCTAGAAATTGGGCCTACCTGGGGATTTCATCACCCCAACGCGGCTCAAACTGGCAACGGAGCTAAAGCCAAGCTACCCCCGATCGGTATATAAATGTAAACCTTAAGGGAAAACCTAAGGTTGCTTGTGCGGATGTGTCATATGGATGGAGTTGTACTCCCTTAAACCCTGTTGAGCTTAACCTCTTCAGGCTGGAGTGCCACCTTAATGGTGATTAATCTCTTTCCCCATGTATGGCCACTCGAACGGGGGTCCCTAACAAAAAACTCTTGTATAGAAAGCCAAAATCCTTCTATTTGCTAGCGTAGCACCAGTCAGTGTGAAGGCATCCACACTTTCACAGTTTATAGTAGAGGTGATCAGCTTGCCATGGGAGTTTCATGGGGGTTGGAAGCTTGGTTGGCCTGAGAAGAGAGTGCACTGTAAGGGGGAGCCCGTGCAGCCAAGCTTCTGAATTCACACGCTACAGATATGTGGTTGGGGAAACCCGTGTGGAATCTAGCGAATATTGTCATGGCCTAACCTAGGATTGTGCTTATCTGATGTGTGTTTGGTTACATTCAAAACGTTGTGTTTGTCAAGTGTCTTCTGGTTCTATCACAGTTCGAAACAAAACATTCTCCAAACAGATCAAAATTTCCATCAAAACGACAAGAAAATCATTTTGAAATTAAACTGAGTCGCATCTGTCGAACTGCAACTAATTGTCTGCAACGCAACTACTCTGTTAAACCACATCTAACACTTAGAACGCCGCATCTATAGGCGTCGCGATGCATTTGAGAACTGAAAAGCCACATATGCTAAATCAAGTCGCATCTGACAGTCCAAAAGCCGCAATCGAAAAAATGAACCGCATTTGCTAAACTGTGACGCATTCGCAACTTCAAACGACGCATTTGCCTGTCAAAATTCAAAACTTCACATTCAACACCTGAGGTCTTCAAATTGTCAACCATTTGTCAACCATTGTTTCAAGGGAGATTCTGTCAGAAACCAAACTCGAAATTGCTCAAAGTCTTGACCATTAGTTTGCATTCGTCACCATAGGTTTCATACTTCATTCTTTTTAGTTGCATACATTTGGCATTAGATTATCCCTAGGTTCACATTTTGCATACTTAAGATTAGGAAAATATTAAACACACTTTGTAAAGTCATTGTTTTCAAAATTAGGCCCTCTTGGACTAAGTTATCAAACCCCCTTTTTAGTCATTGTCCTCTTTTGTGAGATTTTTCCAACTCAAAAGTCTAGTTAGGAAAACTCACTAGTCATTTAGACCTTGTCAACTTGTCATTTCCAACAAAGTCCTTTAGCAGTCAAGATTGAAAACAAAGTTCGAGCTTAGAAGTGCTTAGATACCCTTGTCCTAAATTGCACATTGCATATCCTATTCACGAAAATCTAAAAACATTAGTCATTCTAGTCGTCATTTTGAACTTAGACTTCGCGTAGTGTTATACTTGCATTTAGTTGTCATTCCCATTTGAGCAATCTCATTTATGGTGGAAACTAGACTCCAAAAACAAAAGAGACAAATGGAAAACTTTTGACAAGACCCCACACATGACCCAAACTGGACCTTTTACAATCCATTTTCCAATTTAGACAATCAACCTCCAATGACAACACAATCCTCATCAAACAGTCCATTCGAACCATTCTTGCAAAAAGATGAAAATGGTCAACTACTTGAGGAAAACTTAGAGGCACTGGCACAAGACCCAAAGGCCTGTCAGCTTGTTGAAACAATGGTCCGTCATGACAGAGATGGATTCTTAGCTATGCTCTTGAGTGAAGGAGCTAAGTTACCACAAGGATTTGATGTTAACACGCTAAATTTGACACCTCCTGACCCTAATGCCAACAACACACATAACATGTCACATAGTGGTCAACTTCCAAATACTACGAGCAATACTTCCTTTGGGACCACAACGACAGTGCATACCACTCCCAACATCCCAAACACCCCCAACATCCCCAACACAACAAATATCACGATAGTCAATACCACGACAGTAAATGCCACGGGGGCATCATCAAGTCACAACAATCCCCCCTTGACAGCTCCATCTACTACCACGAACACAACTTCGTCATATCCGTCCAGTGGTATTTCACAAAATCCTTTGGGAGGAGGCACAGGACGTATTTCTATCCAAGGACGACAAAACGTTAACACAACAACACAGTCAAATGTCATTGCCTCCCAAGGTACAAACACAAATATTCCCCTTAGACAAAATCAACAATTCGCACAAGGCGGCCAAGTAACAAAACCCATGACATCATTGACACATCATAACATTCATGGTCATCATATCCCCCAAATAACGACACACATGGCTGGGGGCCACATCCCAACCTACTCATCTAACGTTCATACTCATCAACATGCACCCAATCATAACTTTCAACATCAACATACACCCAATCATAACCTTCAACACCAACATCCACCCAATCATAACTTTCAACATCAACATACACCCAATCATAACCTTCAACACCAACATCCACCCAATCATAACTTCCAATACCAACAACATGTCAATCTGCACACGTCATACATACCACAACAATCCACACCGCCACAATACACCAATATTCACGCCCAACAAATAGGAACACATGGTGTACTAGGCAATCCAACGTATGGAAACATAAACGACCCTATTGTGGACGCCCTCCAAACAAGAATGAGGAATATGGAGAAAACTATCCAAAACATGTATATTTCAGGCAAGAAATTAGAAGTATCATATGACCTAAATGTATACCCATTCGACAAGAGTTTATACATGCCTCCATTTTTTCCAAGATATGTGTCACCCAACTTCACAAAATATAGAGGCAAGACAAACCCCATTGAGCATGTTCGCGAATTTGCAACCAATTGTATGGAAATCACCTATGAACAAACATATCTAATGAGAATTTTTTCTAAAAGTCTGGCGGGTCAAGCCATTGAATGGTTTTCAACTCAAAAGGATATCCAGACATGGGATGAGCTTAAACAAAAATTCATAAGAAATTATGCATACAACATTGACATGGATACCTCTATCACTAGCTTGTGCAATCTCACGCAAGAGGATTCTGGTGAGACATTTATCCCGTTCTTTCAAAAATGGAGAAGCCTTGCTAGCCGATGTCACATTGACATCCCCGAAAGGGAAAAAGTCGACATGTTTGTCCCAACACTTCTAGGGCCCCTAAAATTTGCATTGCAAATACATTGTTGCACAAACTTCACAAAATTAGTTGAAAAGGGGGTCCAAATTGAGAAAGCCCTTATCGCAAAGGGAGAACTGAGATATGGTTCCAAAAACACAAACGTCAATCCACCCGCTGACAAAAACAAATATTGGGTTAAAAATAAGCACGTTACAAATGACGGTGTTGTCGACGCCATGATTGCAAACACTGTAGGTCCTGTATTGGCCCTGAAAGGGGTTCAACAACAAAACAGACCAACAATGACATTGACACCTCCTCCCAATACTCCTTCAAACAACCAAAGCGGTCAAAAAAATCAGGGACAATACCATCAGATGAGACAATTTCCTAGGGGTCGCACATACACTCATTTGGGTGAACCCATTGAAGAAGTCCTTAGGAAATGCCTCCAACATGGGGTCATCATACTTCCAGAACCAAAACCATATGACCCAGGACAATTCAAACCAGTATGGTGGAATGACAATGCACTTTGCGAATACCATCGAGCAAAAGGGCATACAACCTCTAACTGTCGACAATTGAAAAATATAATACAAGATCTTATCGAAAGTCGCACCATCAAAGTAGGTGGATCACAATTCGCCTCCAATTCAGATCATACTATCCACAAGAATCCACTGCAAGACCATGGTTCTCATAATGCTTCCACTTCAGGTCCACAAAATCAAGCTAACTTCACCCGAGCCAAGTACGATTATTCTAGTGGACCAATTATAAATAATGTCTGAACTGACGATGAGTGCATCAATACCATTACAGTCAAAAGAGCACCCCAATGTAATGCTACTACTTGAAGTGGCAAGGTCACTATAGCTGGTCCACCTCCCGCTAGACAGGCCAAAATCACCATACCAGGCCCAGCTACCAAATAGTCACAACCTGCTCCATCTGCTAAACAGCCAAAACCTATCTCAACCACACAGCAATGGAAACCCAAAAGTCAGTTCAACCTCATCGACCAGCTAGGAAAGACTCCCGCACAAATCTCTATACTCAAGCTACTTCGTATCTCTCCTGCGCACAAAGAGATCCTAGATAAAACTCTTCTAGAGTCATCGGTCCCCAAGGACATCGATGTCAATCAGTTTGAAACTATGGTGGGATATCTCACTATGCTGCACCACGTCACCTTCTCGAATCAAGATTACTCATCACATAAAACCAACCATAATGATGCGTTGCACATAGAAACTTTTGTCCACAAGCACAAAGTTAGACGGGTTTTAGTAGATGGCGGAGCAGGATTGAATATATGCTCCCTCAAACTGGTTAAGGCTCTAGGGTTCTCTGATGCATGTGTAGACCCAACGAAGAGTATAGTGATCAAAGCATACGATGATGAGGAACGCTCTTCACGGGGCGTTATCTCTCTCCCTATCAGAGTGGGACCGGTCATTGTAGACACAACCTATCAGGTCCTGGATTTGGAACTACCATATAACATCCTACTTGGTCGTCCATGGATTCACACCTTAAAAGTCATCCCATCTACATACCACCAATGCCTAAAGTTTCCATTTGACGGCACAAAAGTAACCATATACGGAGACCCCGACCCTTTCTAATATTGTACCAACCTAAGGGGGATCTTTGAAAACTGAGTACCTATTAATCGAGAAGCACCTAGCTCCTCGTCCTCCAAGTACATTGACCCACTTACACTCACGTCATCTTCCACATCCGCTCCATCCACGTCTTCCACCACACCACTACCTTCCGCTATCCCTAAGGCTGAATCCACTGTCAAAATACAGGACCTTGGCTGCAGAGAATTCAAACTACACACGGCATACAGCATAACAACAATGCCCAGGTCTCCAAAGGAATATGGTCGGCCATGTTTCAGAATGGAACCTCAGGAAACTTTCAAAGTCCCACCGAACACAGTTTTTATCAAGTGGGGAGACATGAGTGATGAAGACCTTGCTGACATTATAGGATGGATCTACAAGGATACTATCGCATTACCTCTGTTACCAGTTCAAAGATATGGCAAAGGTTACAACATTATGAAGGCTAAAGGCTACGATGGTACTAGTGGCCTAGGAAAAAATAAAACTAGTCAAAGGGAACCCATAGAACCCTTTTAAATTCTGAAGTATCTTGGATTAGGGTTTGGATCACTCGACAATGACGATCGACATACCTCTAGACCTTCAAATGAGCAAGTACATGCTTCGGATAGTGTTGAGACTACTAGGGAAACCCTCACCGAAACGGACTCCCATGAGTGGGAATTCGGCTTAGAACGATCCCTAAGTGACTGTTGTCTTGATGATTTGTTTGTCGAACCAGGGGAACTGACCTCTGAACAATGGTTTTGGCAAACATTCAAAATTGAACAGGCACCAAATAGTCAAAGTCCTACTACCACCTCCCATGCCATACAATGCCCGTCATCTGAACCCCATCAGTCCAATCCATCCGAGGTATCAGACGACATTGACAACCAGGGCTCTAAAACCTCCACTCCCTATTTTGACAACGAATATGACACTAGTGAAGGAGAATATTGGATAGAGTCCGATGTCGAGTTAGATGATGATAATCTCATATACAACATCATGGAGTCTGTCTACACGTTGTCCACATCCTCACCACAATTTACCAGCATTGACGATGGCATCTCCTTAGTTTACCCTGAGCTAGTCGATTAGGACCAATAAGGACTGCCAGTTCTAGACACATTTCAGAATGATGAAGCAATTGCCGAATTCATGGGATTACGAGAAGGAATACCCAGTGGGGACCACAAATCAGGATTCGCCATTGATTTAGACTGCACGACATACTTCGGTGAGACTACTCCATCCTCTAGTCACAAAAGTAAAAGTAAAAATAAAGTAAAAAATGAAATGTCTCTAGGTGAAAACCGAAAGGCACCTCTTGACGATAAAATAGTAAAAATAAAGGACGTATCTACGGGTGAAAACCTCTCTGAGGCGCCCAAAGATGGAGGACTGGACTTTCTCCCCATGCAATAGGAGAAATCGGCTATGCTTATTGAGGACATAATAGAGGATAACATTTCAACTGCAAAAGACCCCAGGATGGTCCTATTTGCTGCATCATTGAATGACGAAGAAAAACCAGAATTTCATAAATTCTTTGATGAACAAAAAATCAACTTCGTATGGTCCTATGCTGACATGCCAGGATTGGACCCAGAACTAGTTCTGCACCATCTGCCACTATTACCTAATGCTAAACCAGTCAAGCAGAAGTTGCATAAAATGCATCCCCAAGTTGGCCTATTGGTCAAGGCCGAGTTAAAGAAATTATTAGATGTCAAATTCATAAGGTCTATTGACTACGCTGAATGGATTTCTAATATGGTCCCAGTCACAAAGCCAAATGGGTTGATTCGTGTATGTACAAATTTCTGAGACCTAAATAAAGCATGTCCAAAGGATGACTTTCCTTTGCCAAACATTGACATTATAGTAGACCTTACAGCAGGGTATGAGATGCTATCCCTCATGGATGGTTTCTCCAGCTATAATCAAATCTGCATTGCTCTTGAGGATCAACACAAAACGGCATTTACTTGCCCATGGGGCACATACTATTGGAACATCATGCCTTTTGGTCTCAAAAATGCAGGTGCCACATATCAAAGGGCTATGACCACGATCTTCCATGACATAATGCACAATATAATGGAAGATTATGTAGATGACTTATTGGCCAAATCAACAACTAGGAAAGATCATTTGAAGGTACTCGACATAATTTTCAAGAGACTTGAAGAGTACAAGGTCCAGCTAAATCCTAAGAAGTGTGTTTTTGGGGTCACATCAGGAAAATTATTGGGGTACATAGTTTCCTGAAGAGGCATAGAGGTCGATCCGGCAAAGGTCAAAGCAATCATAGACATGCCTCCGCCCAAAGGAATCAGTGAACTTAGAACTCTGCAAGGTAGAGTACAGTCTATTCAGCATTTCATAGCCCAATTGGTAGATAAGTGCCACCCATTCTAGTATCTGTTGTGCAAAGGGGTCCCCTTTGTATGGACAGATAAATGTCAAGAGGCCTTCCAGCAAATCAAAGATTACCTGCTATCAACACCAATCCTCATGCCTCCTATTCATGGAAAGCCATTAATTCTATACATCTCGACTAATAGTTCAGCACTGGGGGCATTGCTGGCACAAAATGATCATGAAGGAAAAGAAAGAGAAATCTATTACATCAGTCGCACACTGATAGGGTATGAGTTGAACTACACATACATTGAACGTGCATGCCTCGTTGTTGTCTTTGCGTCCCAAAAACTACGACACTATATGCTCAGTCATCAGACACAGCTGGTCGCCAAGATTGATCCACTGAAATATCTCTTAAGTCGGGCAGCATTAACAGGTCGGCTAGCAAAATGGGTCATGATACTAAGTATGACATACAATATGTCGATCGTAAGGCAATAAAAGGACAGGTAATAGTAGATCAACTGGCAAACACACCAATCCAAGTCACTCATCCACTAGTAACTGATTTTCCTGACGAGTCCATTTTTCATGCAGAACCGGCGGCACCATGGAAGCTATATTTTGATGGGTCTCATACTGGTCATGGCTTAGGCGATGGAATCTTGTTCATCACACCACAGGGGGATTCAATTCCTAAGTCATTCCAGATCGCCTTCCCTTATACAAATAACATTGCCGAATATGAAGCACTAGTCACAGGTCTCAAGTTGGCAATTAAATGGAAAATTCAAATGTTGCTTGTATTCGGGGATTCCCAGCTCGTGATCAACCAAGTGAATGATGACTATGAAACAAAAGATGAGAAGTTGCTTCCCTACAAGAGGATGGTAGACAGTTTCCTGACATACTTCCAATTGATTCCTTTTGAACAAATCGCCAGGGCACAGAATAAGGCAGCTGATGCTATGGCTACTATTAGTTCTCTCTTGGACATCCCTAAAAATGTGCCACAATTTGAGTTCTTAGTGGAACAGCTTTTGATACCGGCATATGATATCCCAGAGTCGGAAATGGTTTGCGAACTTGTTGGTCCCAACTCTCCTTGGTATCAAGACATTTACGACTACCTAAAATCTCAAACCCTTCCACTGAACCTGTCCAATAACCAAAGGAAGTCCTTCATTAGAAAATATGCAAGGTATGCCATTGTCAGTGACACCCTATACCGCCGTAGTTTTTACGATACCCTCCTTAGATGTCTCGACACCGACGAAGCATGTACGACCTTACGAGAAGTGCACGATGGTATATGCGGATCTCATTCGAGTGGTCCTACTCTGGCTAAGAAAGTAACGAGACTTGGGTATTATTGGCCGACCATAGAAAAGGATGCAATTGAACATGTCAGAACTTGTTGCAAATGCCAGATCCATAGTGATTTGGTCCATGCTCCAGCACAGGAACTCCGACCGATCACTTCTCCATGGCCCTTTGCTCAATGGGGACTCAACCTTGTGGGTAAGATTCATCCAACCTCATCCAATGGCCACAAATTCATTATTACTGCCACTGAGTATTTCACAAAGTGGATTGAAGCCATCCCATTGACATATATTACCGGCAAACAAATATCAAAGTTCATCCTTAACTACATCATTTGTCGGTATGGCCTTCTGCAATCCATCATCACTGACAATAAACGTCCATTTAAAAACCAAGACGTACATGAGTTATGTGAGTGATTCCATATCCAACACCACTTTTCATCTCCATACTACCCCCAAGGAAATGGTCAAGCTGAGGCGTCCAATAAAACCATTGTCAAAATTCTCAAAAAGACTGTCAATGACGCTAGCCGTGACTGGTACATACAACTCAACCCTGCTCTGTGGGCTTACCGAACTAAAAATTCGTACGCCTACAGGGGCCACCCCATTCACCCTAGTCTTTGGCGCTGAGGCCATCTTACCCATTGAGGTTGAAATTCCTTCGCTATGAGTCTCCTTGAAGGGTCTAACTAATGAAGAGGAGTACCGACAATCACGCTTGCATGAGCTAGAAATGCTGGAAGAAAGAAGACAAAATTCACTGAACCATCTCCAAGCATATCAGAACCATCTTTTTCGTAGCTACAATAAAAAGGTTATGGTCAGAAAGTTTGACATTGGTGACCTAGTTCTCATGCAGAACCCCAAGAACCAAGCAGACAGAGAAAAGCTAGGAAAATTTGAACCAAACTGGCTGGGTCCATACATTATCATATCTTCTTTTGGTTCTAGAGCTTATCAACTGGCAACTCTAGATGGAGAATAATTGACAGAAACCATCAACAGTTTACATCTCCAAAGGTTCTACACATAACATCAGAGGATGGAGCTGCAAACCATAAAATACAAAAAAATTGAAAAATTAAAAAATCGTCACCCTGATGAAAACCTGGCAAACGGGCGTCTTGGGGACACCAAAAAAATTTAAAAAATAAAAAATAAAAAATATCAAGAAAATAGTAAAGAGAAAAATGATTCGTTCAATAGTGAAAACCTGGCAAACAGGCGCTTTGGATAGGTACCATGGTGAAAACTTGGCAAACAGATGTCATGCGTAATCAATCATTGCTCTGCCATCTATTGTCACTTTGTCTAACTTGGCCTAGGATGAAAGGTATTTTCGCCATTATTCCGCAAATCGCCACCACATCCTACCCTACCTGTCATAGTGGATAAATGATTGACATCAAGTCCTGATGATTGTCCATCTAGTAAACCAGCAGCATCCCATCCATATTCCCTGCAAACGGCTAAGTCTTGGACTTGACTAGGGGAAAAATGCTTATCATGCAACTGCAGTGGATGTCGCATATGATCACAAAAACATCATAAAAGGTCTTGAAAAAAGACAAAAACATCAAAAAAAGTCCTGAAAAAAGACAAAAAAATCATAAAAAGTCCTAAAAAAACACAAAAAAATCATAAAAAGTCCTGAAAAAAGACAAAAACATTGGCAAAAAGTCCTGAAAAAAAAAGACCAATAAACATCGCAAAATGTCCTAAAAAAAGACCTAAAAATCATAAAACGTCCTGAAGAAAACCACAACAAAACCTCAGACTGCTCGACGAACACAAACGCAGTGTCATCTCTTGTCAAAGTCAATCAAGTCAATCGGTCCATGTCATTGTCGAACTACGTTGTCTCTGCGCATTTGCTATGTAGGCAAGACTCACATTTTGAGTCCCCGAGACATTAGGTCAGTCCTTCTAGGTTTGTCAAAATAAAATTATGACGCAATCTTTGCTCATCAGGACAAAGTCATTGGTCGTGTCGAACTACGAGGTCTTTGAGTGTATGACGTAGGCAAGACCATCTATCGATGAGCCCCCGAGGCTGCACTAGGTCAGTTCATTAGGGTTCATGGCATCACACTAGCACACACGTCAAAAGTCTTCGATCATTTTTTCAGATGGGAAAACTCCTAAAACAAAGTAAAACAATCATTTATTCAACATGGCAATCTCATCAGCACGTCACTCATATCATCATGACAATATCGGCATATAGTCAAACACAATTCAAACTCAGTCAAAGCAAGTCAAATCATCATAAACCGGTCAAACTGTCAAATTTTGGTTATTTTTCAGATGAGTCCTTTTGAACGATAACCTCTGTCATTTACGCCTTAGGATGTGTCCTTCCTAGGTGTCATCATCGACATTCGACATTTTGAGCGATCTTGACATCTAAAGATCACTCTTCGTGACATCAATATTCTTCAGATGTGTCCTTCTGAAGAACCAACTCTGTCATTTATGCCTTAGGATGTGTCCTTCCTAGGCATCGTCATCATTTAGAGGGATCCCTTGTGACTATTAGGGATCAAATCCTCTCGACATCGGCATTATTCAGGATGTGTCCTTCCTGAATTCACCAATTCTCAACATTTTTCAAGATCATCAAAACTTCAAACATTTGGGCATCTTGACATTATTAAATCAGACATTTTGACATCAGAACAATGGATATCTAGACGCACTTGGCAAACACTTGACAATTGTCTTTTGGTTTTTTATCATGATATTAGTTTTTCAGCGAGATCCCACTAAGCAGGATTTAGAGAAGCAGGGACGTATCATGTCAATTGACACGCATGACTACTAGTTTCTCAACGAGGTCTTGATTCTGGGATTTAGAAAAACAACAACATATCATGGTAAAGGCTTTATTTGTTTTTGTATTTCGACAATCATGCTGCTAGTTTCTCAAGGATGTCCTGGAAACAGGATTTAGAGAAGCAACAACGTCTCATGATTTGTCTTTGTCTTTTCTGCATGTGGTTGATTATGGCAAAAAGACTGGGGCAAGCATGCTCCTAGTATGAGTCATGATCATCCTTGTCTGTGACTGTTTGTCTTACGTGATGGTATGACCTTGCACACCTTGATCTATGTCATATCATGGTGTTTCTTGGCCATTATGATAGTCTGCCCAATGATGATTAAGAGCAATAAATACTAATGTCCTATGGTAAAGTTTTGAAAGATTTGGTCTAGGAATTAACATGCATTTTCATTAGTCTGGTCATCTTCTCTTCTTCGATCTGGTCATCTTCTCTCATCAGCCTCATCGTCTTCTCTCGTCCACCTCATGATGATATCCTGTGACATCCAAAAACATAAGTGCATACATGAACATATAAACACTGCATTAGGTCCATACATACAACATCCACAACATCAAATCATATACATAATCACAAAACATTGCATTAAAATAATCATCAACATCGCATCTTTTACTAAATACATCATGCACATCATTAACATAGTCATATAAATAAGCATTGCATCATCATGGCATCAAAAATCACAAATAGGCATCATAGGACATACATGGCATCATAAATTAAGCATCATACATCATACATATCATAATACATAAAGCAAAGAGCATCACATAACACATATAGGCCGCATCAAAACTACATCATATAGTATCATCTCAAAAATGTACAATGTCTCAGGATAAAGTCATGGGATATCCCAAAAATGGAGCTCGCAAGCTCAATAATCTATACATAGAGTGTCATAATACAAGTATGCCCCTAGGGTAGGCTCTCATCATCCCCTCATGATAACGAATGTGGTGGCTGCAGCCTCTGTCGGTACTACCGATGGAACCGCGAGTGAGGGTATCATCCTGATGGTGGCAAACATCTGTGAGGTCACTGCTGCCAAACTTTGAGAGGTAGACGGATCTATCACTGGCGGCTGATCCTGTACTGACCTCTGCGTTGAACCAGTCAACCCATGGCTATGACCAGGAGTGTGCCTGCATGAGTGATGTGACCTATGCCCTGATGTGTGGCCTATCGAGGTAGATCCTCCGACACTAGTGTGACTCCTGCTACCACTGCCACTGCCTGATCTGTGTTTGCTACCTGTCCTTGTCTGTGATCGGGATAAGGTAGGATCCTGTCGCTCTGGCGGTACTGCCTACTCATACAGAGTCTTGTACTGCCTCAGTCTCGTGCTAACCCTAGCCAACTCTCGGGCCATGTCTCCCATGGGCCCCGTGCATAATGCTGCAAAATCTGTGCACCACTGGGCTGCATCCTGCTGACGGATCACCGCCTGATCCCGCTCTACCCGGGCTACCTCCAATGCTGACTATAAGGCCTTGACCTGTGCCAAGCTGGCATCCAATCTTTGCTGAAGGTCTACCACCCTCTAATCTGTAGTAGCATCCTCGGGTAATCTGGAGGACGATATCTCCTCCTCTCCCTCCACCATCCGCCATCTAAGAAGTCTCTCAGCCTCATCCATGGCATTATCCTCATCATCATCATCCTCTGCCTCCTCCTCCTGCCATCCCACCTCCACCTCCTCCTCCTAACCTCCCACGCCCACCTGCTCCTCCTAACCTCCCACCACCACCTCCTCCTCCTGCCCGACCACGTCCACGTCCTCCTCCTGACCTCCCACCGCCAACTCCTCCTCCTGCCCTCCCACTACCACATCCTCCTCCTATACCGCCACATCCTCCTCCTGTCCTCCCTCTACTCTCTCCCCCTCCTCACCAACCTCGGGGATAGCATCTAGTGCTTCCCTCGCCACACGTGGGCACACTCTCCGGGCCTGTCTCTGCCCATCCCGTTGTCATCTCCGGCCATCTCCACCATCATCTCCATCTCTGCCTCCGTCTCCACCCCTACCCCCATCTCTACCTCTGTCTCCACCCCTCCCTCCATCTTTTCCCCTGCCTCTGCCTCTCCCTCTGCCTCTGCCACCTCGCCTGGCTCGTGGCACCCATGGAATAACGGACCGTCTGTCCACTGGTGCTGGCCCATCCGGATCCGTCAAAGGCACTGGCCTATGTGTCTGCCACCATAAATCATAAGCTGTGGTCATACCAAGATCCACTGCTCCTCCCCTCCAACCCCAGGCCTGAGCAACTAGCCCATCTATCTACTGCTCTGCGAATGCCACTGGGATAGCTGGCCCCCACACATACTCCCTGGATGATCGAGCATACTCGGCTGTCCCCATAGGAACATCCTGCTGCTCTCCAAACTGTCTCAAAACACGCTGCGGTAGGTACATCTCAATAATCAGGGACGTCTGCACTGTCTGGCCAATAAGATACCTGTACTGTCTGCATAGCCTCAAGTGCTCATCCTTGTCATCCCACTGACCATAATCTCGGTACAGCCTCTAGATAAAGGATATCATCATGTCGATACGATGCCGCCACCACCCTGTCTTGCCCATATGGGTCTACTATAATGCACCTACATAACAATACGCATAGGGCATACCATTGGCCAACTGCGGTCTCTCAATGGGAGGTCAAAATATCGCAATGTGCTCCCAAGCCCAAATCATCATCAAGGTCGTCCCACAAGAAATGCTCTCTCCTCTCCTATACACAACATCATGTAGCTAGTGATAAAGTGTCCCCAGTAAACAAGGACCCCAAGCATAAACAGTCCTATCTCGCCTCATGCCCACCAAGATGTCTCCCCAGCCAATAGGGAACCTGTGTCCACATCGGTCGGGAACCAAGATACCTGCAATCATAGTCACCAAGAATGCATCGAAGCGCCCGTAGTGCTCCGCCATGAACTCCCATCGGATCTCATAGCCCTGAATCCCCAGTCCTGCACCCTGATCTTGATAGTAGGCACGGAAAGTCTAGTCGCTGTGCCGAGGGTTGTAGATGATCCACTCCCTGCGAATCAACACTCGCAAAATACTGTAGACATCCTCTAAGGTGATGGTAGTCTCACCTGTCGGCAGGTGGAAGGAGCAGGTCTCTGAGTGCCACCGCTCACACAATGCCGTTAGTAGACCCCTGTTCGCCCGAATGGCGGGCATGAACGTAGCATAGAATAAACCCAGTCGCATCAATCATTGCCGCTCTCGCAGGCCCAACTGATCAGCAAACCAAAACGTCATCGGTTTGCTCTCGTGAGTATAAATAGGGGCAAGCTGCCTCTGCAAAAACCAAATCAAGTCGTCAGAACACATTGAACAAATTGTTAATACTATCAAAAGCATCTAAGGTCACGCAAACACCAAAACAAATTCTATTCAAGATACAGGCAATTGCTTCGCAACCAAGCAATTGCATTGCAAAAATTCAACTGCGTCGTTCCAAACATCAGATGTGTCGCAATGGGTCAATTGCGTCGCATTATCACACTTGCGTCACAAAATTTTGCAATTGTGTCCCAACATGGCGAATGCGACACACCTTGGTAGTTGCGTCGCTCAAAATAGCAAATGCGTCGCAAAATTGCGATTGCGGCATTCCGGCAGTCAAATGCAACTCAATAAGTCATATGCGTCGCAAAATTTGTCAAATACGGCGCAAACCACCGCTCTTCCCTAATTTGTCTTGGCAATTGTGTCACAGCGCAGACGTTGTTGGTCCTAAAAAGCTAAAAATGGCACGCAAAACGATAAAATGACAAAGTGAGTTAAGGGTACATACCACTGGCTATGAGCCCTCTGGCCATCTGAAGGTCCGCACGATCTCTCCGCGATGCTCTGACACTGGAATCACCATTGTCGCTGTTATGCCTCTCGCTCTGAGCTCTTGAATTTCGCAAGGTAAATAGTAGAAATGAATTGACTTTTACCTCTTTGTCAACCTATTTATAAGGTCAAAATGACATTTCTCAGCCGAGGTTAATACTGGAAGGTCGTTTGACCAAGTTTGACTTCCTCGTTAGATACCTTAAACATGCCAGAATTTGAAACCGACTGGGTCGTTGTTTTTCTGGTCATTAAATTGATTTATCAGGATCCTTTGCAAAAAAAATTGTCGCCGACTCAAAATTTGAAAATTTCCCGAGGGGGCAATGATACTCTGTACATTTACTGGGGCATGACTTTGACTTATTTTCTTTGTCACAATACGACAAGCGACATTATGACAAAGAGGGGCAAAATGTAGACACCTAAAAATGACCTAGGCCTGCAAGCTTCATTTTTACCACCTTCGTCCTAGCATAATAATGACATTTAATTATGTCCTTGGTCCACATTCGACTATTGATTAAATAATTCATAATTATTTAATTAATTCATGTCATTTATTCTTCATGATTATTAAATAAATAAATTTTATTTATTTATTAAATACGTCATTAATTGTCTAAGTCCTTCTTAATTAAATAAATTTCTTAATTTATTTAATTTCCCTTTCTGCATTTAATTCTTCTTTATTATTAAATAAATGAATTACATTTATTTATTTAATATGTCACTAATCATCTTAATTAAATAAATTGATTAATTTATTTAATTAATTAGTCTTATCTGCTAAATTAAATAATTAAATTTAATTATTTAATTGCCAATTAATATTCTTCTCATTTTAAATAAATTAAATTATTTAAAATGTCATCTCAATCTTAACTGGTCCATTTTGATAAATAATCTGAAAAAGATTATTTATTATCTCATTAAAATCATTATTTTGAATTAATTTAATTCAAAATAGTAACTAATCTTCCAAAAATCAAGTAATCGGGCAGATTCTTGATTTTCCAAATCGAATCTTCAGTCCAAATCTTATCTTCTTGATTTTTCAAAATCTTTATTTCTTTAATTAATTTCCTCATTTATTCTCCACCGTCGATCTGATTATCTGAGATATTATTCTGACCGTTCGATTAAGGATTTTTCCCTAACCCTAATTAGGGATTCTCAGATTTAATCTGGACCTCTCATTTTAGGTTCTCATCATCAATTAATCTTGTCTGTCCACTCAAAATGACATTTTCTATAAAATGCCATTTTCCTCTTACTTTTTGATTACGCACAGACACATTATATTTTAGCATTTGTATACTTAGATTTCATAGCAATTTCCATAGTCATTATAGTCATTTGATCAATTCTTGGCATTTGTTTAGGCATAGACATTGACAATTATAGTCGTAGGCATAAGCATTTAGACATAGCATAAATCCTTCAAAGCTTGGTGTAGGACTTAGGCATTTGCAGATTGCTCGTACGTCCAATCTGAGGGAAACATCATCCAACAAGTAAGAAGGTATTATGAAAGGGAATCATGGAGGTATCAGTGATTAGGTATAATCGTTCTGTGTTTTACTTTGTGTTTCGTAAGATCTTTGGGTTTCATTGTCACTCATTTGTTTATTGCTAACACCCCTAATCAAATCTAAAAGAAATCCCTTGATTACAACCTCAAAATCTTTTCAAACACTCTTATTTCACCTTGCACAAACTTAATTCACCTTCAAATTATGTTTCCCCCAAATTTCTCAAACATTTCCTTCTTAAAACCTCTCAATTTCACCCATTTTCACTCTTTGTTCAACTAGGGATTCAAGCCTAAACATCCAAATGACCTACCATGTCTTTGAAGACCTCTATCACATCAAAATTCACCTAATAACATTGAAACAACTAGGTTCTAATCTTCTTCCAAACTATTTCTTTAATATGCTACTTCAAGTTATGCCTCCTAGGCCTAAATTCATGTTTTATCCATAGGGGTGGCATGGAAATTTCCACAAAATGTCTTTTCCACCCATTGTATTCTACTATAACTTGGTGGAATGGAATAATTAGGTGTAAGGGGCATGTGTGCATGATTTTAGGAGTAGGGGTGGCCATTTGGGGGTTTGGGCATGATGCCTAGTTGTCAAGAATGTGAGTTTTGAGTGAAATTTGGAGGTTAAGAGTAGATAGTGATGGGAAACACTTAGGGAAACACTTTGTAAGAGTTAATTAAGTAAGCGCAGACATATTTGAAGGTGTTGGAAGCATTGAAATAGTGAGAAGAGGTCTGGAGGTGACATTTTCAATAAGCCCCCTTTGAAACTTGTCAAAAGTGAGGGTATTGAGTTTTAGGGTGTTGGTGAGTGTTTCATTGGAAGATGATTTTTTATTTAGTGCTTATGTACCCTGGTCATGACTATCCAATGGTGTTTTGTGTCTAGAAGGAAGATTAAAGTGTAGTTGGTTTGTTGAGAGTTTTCCACCTTGCTCTGCATCACTTTGGCATGTTTATCAACATAAAACTATGATATTTTTTGAATTTCAATATGTAATGATAATGCAATATGAAATATGTAGTGTGAGACAATGACATTTGTGAATTTAAACTTTTAAGTTAAAATGTTAAACTTTACCATTGTTCTTATCTTCAAAGTTATTTAAACTATATAATTTAACCATAATATAACTAAGCAATATATGATATAATTTAACCATTATTCATTATTTTTTATTGTCAACTATATAATATAACCATTATTTTTTATGTTATTGTACATTGATATTTAAACATTGCTCAAGATTAAATTTTTAAACAGTTTAAACATGCACATGATGAACAAATTATTTCGATTCTCCATTGCTATATATCAAATTATCCAATAATCAAGTGTATGTCCATATACAAAAATGGCATCAGCGCCAACTCAAACATTTTTTAACAAAATGTGGCATATGCCATCTCGATTTCTATTCAAAATATACATGAAAAAATGTCTATCTCATCCTAACCTACTGGTGGATCATCAAAATGGAGCCTCTTTGAAGCACTCTTTGGCTCTAAAGGTAACTACACAAGAAAAATTCAAACCACAATTGAGATTACTTATATTATATAATTTAAAATCAAATAATTAACATTAAAATCAATATACATTGAATTATAATTGAACTCTAAAATTAAAATCTTGATTACCTCATATATACATCTCTTCAAACTGTCACGAGTCATAGAATATGCCCCTCTCAAAGAACCAATCATACCAAATTTTGCAAAGTCAATCTATATATGTGAACAAAAACATCAAATTGATACAAGTTAGCATACAATTGTCGATAATAGGAACATATTTACCAAACACAAAATAAAATAAACACATACCTCTTTAGGCATTTATTTTTCTTTATCTCCTTTAGGTGTTTCAACACCTCCTCCTTGAGGTGTTTCAACACCTACTCCTTCAAGTGTTCTAACACCTACTCCTACAAGAGGAAAATAAGATAAACATATAAGTTAATATATAATTTCATTAATGACAATTCAAATGACAAGCAAGTATATAATGCATGAATTTAGGCCTAAAAGGCATGGGTTGAAGTAGTAGATTAAAGAATTTGTTTTGAAGAAGGATAGAACCAGTTGGTTTTAGTGATATTTGGTGGTTTTTGATGTGTTTCAAGGTTTGTAGGGACTGGGGAGGTCATGTGTATTTTTGGGCATGAATCCCTAGTTGAGAGAAGTGCATTTTTTAATGGAAAATTAAGGTTTTAGAGACTAAAACTGGGTGAAGTTTGGGGGAAACAAAATATTAAGGATCATTAAGCATGTGAAGGCTTAAAAAAGGGTGTTTGAAATTGTCATAAGGTCACAGGAGGCCTGGAGGTGGGTTTTTCAATGTATTCTCCAAAATCTCACTATATCGTAAGGGCAACTAGGCCAATTAGGCCTCTTTTCCAAAGAGACACCTTCCCAAACACTTGAAATCAAGTGAAACACCATGGATAGTCATTAAATAGGTTACCAACCTTAAGATTTCACAATTTTAAGAGCTTCAACCACTCACCAAGATACCAATCCACTAAACCCTCACTCTCAAGCCACCAAACCTAGGTTTTCCAAGGAGCCTTATTGAAAGTCACTCTTCTTACAATTAACTCTCACATAAAACTACCAAAACATAGAATATGATGTCTTTACATGCTCAAAAGACTATCGAAAATGACTACCCCAAAGGATTTCATCCATTCACACTCTAAAACCACTCAAATTCACTCAAAATCACACATTTTCACACCCAAGGCTACATGCCATCACTCCAAAATGATCTCCCTTGCTCCAAGAATCATCTTCTAGCCTATTCCTTACCTAATGGACTCATTCTACCAAGCTACAGTATATGCATTAGGTGGAATGATCCATTAAATCACTTGATGACCTCAAAACTTGAAATTTAGACTTCCAGACCCGCCTACAATAAAATCCACCCTAAGAGCTCAAAACAAGATGGATTTTAATGCCACAAAAACAAAAACATGGATAACACATCCCTCTACCCAAATCAAGACACTTTTATTCAATTCCCTTCAATACAGGCTCATGCAATTGACTGCTACAACACTGAAAAAGAGAAAAACAAACTCAGATTTACAAAGAAAATAGAGCTTTATTGATCAATGCTTGTACAAAGTCTTCCACTCTTATCCACACACTCCTTCATTCGAGATTCACATACATATATTCAACTACCTTAATCAAGAATTGATTGAAAACCAATTCCAAAAGTTACCTTTGGCCTTCCTTGATCGTTCAGCTTCCCCACTATGCATTTCTTGCACTTCAAATTTTGAAAAATGACACTTTACACTAATTTAGAAAATTTGCAACTAAAACCTTCTAACTCACTAATAACCACTAAAAATTACTTATTACATCAATAAATGGTCTATATGACCTTATCCAAGCCAAAACAAGACTTCATTACCCTAATGACAACCACCGAAGCTTGGTGCCCCTGCACCAAATAGAGAGCAACATATAACCATCATTTTGCATATCTACATTAATGCAATTTTGAAAACCCTTATACAATCAAACTTAAATGATTGAAATAAAGCAATGATCAATAACATGACTTTACAAATTCAATGTGCATACTTACCAATCAATCTAGGGAACCATCTAGGTCTGCTCTAGTCTTTATTGTGTCAAGTATTGCCTCATGGTCAGACTCACACACTTTCCACAAGTTCTTGTTCGCAGGTCTACCCTTATATTTGATCAAATGGACATTGGTGGGGATGACAAGGTTAGAGTAGTGAAGAATCTTCTGATGCATGTTGAAGTCCTCAAACAACCAAACTGCAACATTCTTAAATGGGTACCTTATAAGCCATGTTCTAGTAACAACCATCAAACTTGTAGGATATTCTATGTTTTCTCCACAATTTCTTTTTGGCCTCAATACAATGACACAGGTAATAATATGTACCCTCTTCATTGTCTTCATTTGCAATCACCACATATACATGCCCTACATTGATATGTTCATCTTGTTAGATGTATTTAATGAACATCAAAATAAAACCTGTAAGGAAGATACATTACCTAGCTCTACAAGGTCTAATACATGATCAAAGTCAATGGATGATTGCATCTCTATGATTTGTAGAGTTGTTAGGAGCTGATAAGTGTCAAGTGGGGTTAGACTTCTTACAAACCATTCGTCAACCCACTCTCTTGACTCATAGTCATTCCATGGTTGAAGTGTACATGCAGAAAAAAAGCATGCCATCTTCCATGTATGGATAGTCCATGTACCTGCATTGGAGCTTCTAAAAGAGTGTAGATCGCTCAATCTTGTTAGTTTAAAACAATCCAATGTTAGTATCATCTACTAAATGAAAAAATATATGAACTAAATAATTACCTTGACTACCTAGACCCATTGCATGATTGCACCACTAGACAATTGATCTTGCATTTTTCAACTTTACAATGTCTTTGTACTTTAACTCTTCTCATGTTAGGGCTCTTTTGATACATGCACTTGCTCCATAATGCTCCCCTTTTCCATGCCCGACCTCTGAGAAGTTCCACATATTTTGAACACCACTGATCCTATGCATCTTGCTCAACTAGAAATTTTTTTTGGCATTCTTGAATTGCAATGTATAGTTATTTAACCATATGATATGTTGACTAAATGATATGCCCCTGCTAGCCAAATTACCATAGAACATCTGAAAGCAACCTTGCACAAACTTGGTAGAATGTGTGCGATCATCACTGATGTCAAAGTGATACACCCTCAATACTTTCCTATTCTCCTCGGTACTATCATTTGCATGAATGAATACTATATGCACAAATATAGAAACCTGTGTGGAGTTGTATTACTATGATTACACCTCATTTTTTGGCTATAGTTGTAGTTTTCTATGAAGTCAACAACTAAAATGATGTTGTGAAGTGGAAATGTGTCCTTGAATAACTTTAACTGTGAGTCCAACCATTGAGCTCTATGTGTATGCCTTGCATACTCAAAAACCACCTGATCACATAAAATGCCCATAAACTAATATATTGGAATCTTATCATTGACCAATTCACACTTCTTTGCTTCTTTCCCATCATTTAGACTATAGCCCACTATCTTGTGTTTTCCAAATTTGACAATTTTATCTCCAATTGTGTGTATACTAGCCATGTGTTGGAAAATTGGAAAATGTTGTATGCCACCACAATGATCACATTCGCCATTCAAACATGACTTGTTGTAAAAAATTTGACCATCCTCTCTTTCACATAAAATGGAAGATAAGAATTCCCTTGAGGATTTAGGTGGAGGCCTTATGTTACATTCTTGTAAAATATTATCAATATGCATATCTACATATATACGTTGATAAACATCATAATGGTTAGAAAACTCAATATGTACTCTACAACAAGAAGTAGTGCATGTGTGATTTATTTTGACATAAAAAGGCTTTAGCATTTTAAAATACCTTTGACATATTTTAATTTCAAGAAACTTTTTTACAAAATCAGCAAAAAAATCGGTTTGAGTGGTATCCAAATAATGCTTTGGATGTGGCTCACAGATTCTATTACCAATTCTCCTTCTTACAACATCTCTTTGATTAGGAGAGGTTGTTGTGTTGTCCTTCCAATAATCAACTATTAAAGCTCTCAAGCCTTGAGCAATTCTTTTATCTTTCTGTGGCACTCTACCCGAGAATTCCCATAACTCATTGTTATTTGGATCCTCCAATATTTCACACCTTCCTTTGGCTCTCATTAGAGATGATCTAATTATTTTCAAAGACTTAGTTGTCTTTGTAAGGTTCACCTTGTTCCTTATTTGACTGCTTAATAGTGTTGTTGTCATCATACATCTTGTGGCACAACTATCCTTCGTGCGTGAGGTAGAATCCACGCTCTCGTATGCACTCATCAAGTTCTTTACAATGAAATTTTCACTTGAGTCATTCAAAAATATTAGCCCAAGAGCCTTCATGGTTGGCCTAAGTTTCAATTGCCTCATCATTTCAACAAATAGTTGGGTATGTACAAGATCATCATGGAAAAAATAGGCCCTTAAGTGGCAAAAAAATTAGAAAAATTAGAGTTAGGAAACTTGACGTAAAAATTTGAATAAGTTACCTATATTATTTCAAAAATATGTAAGAATAGAATCTGTAGAAAATTGAATGTAGTTTCTAAACTACTAGGTTTTTCTTTAAAAATCTATTTGGTAAAAATTTGAAATTTCAATGCAAGTACTTAAATTTCGGGAAAAAATAAGAAGTAGGTGTCTGTCACCACCATAACCACAATAAAATGATAATATTTATTTATAAGATTTTAGATATAAGTAGAGGACTCATGTCTTGATGTGATGCATATTTTTTGTAATTTTTTCCAAGTAAATAATTAATTATGAATTTTTATTACAAATTTTTAAAAATATAAAAACCTCGTGTGTCGACCACCTTAACTTGGTCAAAAATTCATGAAATTAATTTTCCTTTTTAATCCTATAATATAAGCATAGAATGTGACACATGTTTTGGATTCAAAAATGTGATATCGTTTGAAAGCTATAGATGTTTTTCAATCAGCCTATCAATCAGGACTTTAGTCGTAATTTGAATAGAAAATGAATAATAATTACTTATTAAATTCAAAGTGAAGCATAATTTATATGGGTGGAAAGCTAAGAATCCCCTTTAAAAACCCTTTTTGTTTCATCAATTTTGGGTAAAAAAAAAGTCATCAGCCACATACCCGTCGTATTGCCACTTTTTTGCCCATCATGACCTTGCACATACCTAGTTGGCATCTTCCACCCTCACTTAGCTTCTCAAAAAATAAACTCCATATCCTCTATGCAGATCTTCGACATGTACCTTTTGACATCTTATCAAGCATCCATTTCAAAACATTGGAATCAATATCAATAAAAATTCTAGGTTTTCTATGCAAAACTCTAGGAGGTGTTCTCAAATATAAATTTGTGTCAACATTAGCAATGTCAACAACATCGAGGATAGATTGCGTACCTTCAATCAGAGGTGCAATTGATGACATACCTTGAGATTGACATGTAAATGATGTTGTACCTCCAACTTGATATGTTTGTGGAGTGACTTCAAATAGAATTATGTTTGCTAATATACTTTCGAAACACAATGTTGTTGATGGTGTGTCTTCAACTGTAGATGTGATTTCCAATGTACTTGGAAGACCACATGTTGTTGGTGTGTCTTCAACTGGAGATGTGCATTTAACTTCACCTATGGTTGATGACGTTCCTCCAACTTGGGGATCCATTTGTATCCTTCCATGAACTTTTTCCATTCATGCCCTTTTTTTTCTAATTGTACATCTCTCTTAGATTGCACGAGAATTTATGGTTGTATGGGCTGCAATTCTTTTGCTTCACGAGTTGCAATTTTTTATTCTCTTCTCCTTGCATTTTTTACTACATTTTCTTTCGGTGTTAGATGCTTTGGCCATTTCCTCAGCATGACGTTGAATGTTGCATATTCACAATCACACATAGAACAAAAGTAAGTAATCCATTTTATGAAACATATTGATAACGCTGATTACATTGCATTTTATTGAACACACCAAAGCATTTTATGAAAGAAGGCAGTGAGTTGTTTGGAATTATCAAACATGTATATATGCTACAACATTTTTCGTACATAAATTTACCTCCATACCACAAGAGAATAACCTGTATTTCATTTTTTCAAACATATCCATACAGTTGATTATATTGCATTTTGTGGTTATTTGAGTCATTTTGGGAAACAAATGTAAAATTTACAAATCATGTAAAAAATTTGTCAATTTAGACAAAAATTTTCAAGGAGGGTAAAATGGTATTTAGAAAAAAAAATTCAAGGAGAGGTTGGCTTGTAATTTTGAGAAGATAAGTAATTGAAAAACCCCCTATTTTTGTGTATTTCCAGAAAATTTGAAGTTTCTTTGATCTGTATGGTTAGGTACCAAAAATTTTTGACCTTTCATGGATTGAATCTTGTGGGAAGCCAGCCTAACACAATTTTAGACTTGGTTTGGATTTATTTAAAAAAAAAATGTGCATTTTAGAGATAAATTACAGGGGACCGGTTTATATACCCTATTTTAAGGGGTTTGAGTGTATGAAAATGACATTTTAAGCCATTCCACCCACTATTTTGTTCTGTAACTTGGTGGAATGGATTATTTGGGAATGATTTAGGTGTCTACATGGTTCATTGGAGCAGGGAAGATGTTTGAAGGCTTTTCTTGTTGCTGTCCTGAAGTTTTTTGTGCAATTTTTTCTTGAAAATGGATGTTTTGAACTAGGATTTGGTGAAATATTGATGATAGAGGTTGGTGAATGAACTTATAAGCATATTTAGACATAATTAAGGGTGTTTGAAGTGATTTCTAGGCTATACAAGGTCTAGGATATAGTTTTTCAACAAACCCCCATGTAAATTGCCTAAAATGAGGGTTTCTTGTTTAGATGTCTTTGAAAGTGTGTCACTACAAATAAATGGTGAAATTGGAGCTTTTGTTGACTATTTGTTGCTACCCCATTAATTTTTTGGATTGAGAAGGAGTTTCCAATAGGGCCCCTTTGTAAAGCTCGTAGGTTTTCCAAATTAAACTTGTACATTAACATTGATGAAAGCTCTTAGGTTTTCCAAATTAGTTGAAAATAAAAGTTTTCCCACAACCATCAGTAATAATGAATTTAATTTTCAATTCTATGTGTAACAATGAAGATTAATAAAATCATCAAATGAATGGTCTATAAATTGTCAAAACAAATCAAAAAAACTTATGTTAAGTTGAATTCGTTTATGCAAGCATGCTGGAAATTGACTACTATAAGCAATGCAAATAGAATTCATAAGAAAATTTGTGTTAAGTTGATGTCGTTTATATAAGTTTAAACATGAATTCATCTAAATTATGTCATGGTTTTCATTTTTTTCTTCAAATTCATAAAAATTAAACTTTTTTATGCAACTCCCATCTAATTCAATGTTGAATTCTATGTCCAATTGTTATGATTAATAAAATAATTAAAGTAATTTAGATTATTGTCAAAAATAAACATACTAAATATAAACATTTAAATATTACCAAAATGAATATATTACCTAAGATAATGTAAAATGATGTAGAATCTACAAAATGTCTTCCTCTATGTTGTCTGGAATGCAAATTGGTGGAAAAAAGGTGATGGATCAAGCATAGATTGGTACAACAGCGACTCAATTGCATAAAAAAAGCATTTTTCTATTGGATAAAGTGTTGAACCAAACAAAAGTATAAGCATGTAGGCCTGAATCATGAGGTCAACCCATATTTTACCATTTCAAGGTAAAAAACACATTTGGCGCTCGCCAAATTTGGAGCTTTGAAATGCTTTCAAAATATCAATAGGAAGGGAGTGAAACTTGAGATAGAGGGAGAGGGGATATGAGTGAGAGAGATTAGTCCTAGTAGCGTGGTATGGACTAAGACCTGAGAGTGATAGAGACTTGAGATGGATATAGAGTTATCCAATTAGGGTGGGAGGAAAGACCTCACAAATTGAGAGGGGTTGGAGTGAAATAGATTCGTCTACCCTCTACCCTTAAACTATAAACCACAAACCCTTAAACCCTAAACCCTAAAACCCTCAACCCTCTCTCTCTCTCAACCCTCAACCCTCAACCCTCTACCCTCTACCCTAAATTTTTTAAACCCTCTACCCTCAACCCTTAAACCATAAATCGTAAACCCCAAACTCTAAAACCATCAACCCTCCTATCTCTCTCTCAACCCTATACCCTCTACCCTTAAACCATAAACCCTAAACCCTAAAACCATTAAACCATAAAACCTAAACCCTAAAACCCTAAAACCCTCAACTCCCCTCTCTCTCTAAACCCTAAACCCTCTACTCTCAACGCTAAACCCTCTACCTTATACCATCTACCCTGAACCTTTTACCCTCCACCCTCAACCCTTAAACTTTCTACCCTCTACCCTTATCCCTCTACCCCCAACCCTCTCTATCTCTCTCTTTACCCTCTACCCTCTACCTTGCCCCATCAACCATCAACCATCAAACCCTAAAACCCTCAACCCCCCTATCTCTCTCAACCCTACACCCTCTACTCTCAACCCTTAACCCTATACCCTCAATCCTCTACCCTCAACCCTAAAACCCTTAACCCTCTCACTCTCTCTTTCTCACTCTCTAAACCCTCAACCCCCCTCTCTCTCTCTCAACCCTACACCCTCTACCTTATACCCTCTACCCTCAACCATCAACCCACTACCATAAACCATCAACGCTTAAACCATAAACCCTAAACCCTTAAACCGTATACCCTAAACCCTTAAAAACTCTACCATCTACCCTAAAACCCTCTACCCTCTACCCTCTACCCTTAACCCTCTAACCCTCAACCCTTAAACCCTAAACCCTCTACCCTCAAACCTCTACCCTTAAACCCTTAAACCCTAAACCCTTAAACCCTAAACCCTCTACCCTCTACCGTAAACCCTTAAACCCTAAATCCTCTACCCTCAACACTCAACCCTTAAACCCTTAAACCCTAAACCCTAAACCCCCATAAACCCTCTAACCTCTACCCTTAACCCTCTACCCTCTACCCTCAACCATACACCCTACCATTAAACCATAAAATTTAATCGCTAAACCCTTAACCCTCTACCCTTAACCCTCAATCCCTAAACCCTAAACCCTAAAACCTCTACCCTCAACCCTCAACCCTCAACCCTTAAACCCTAAACCCTCTACCCTTAAACCCTAAACCATAAACCCCTAAACCCTCTACCAACTACCCTTAACACTCTACCCTCTACCCTCTACCCTTAAACCATAAACCCTGAACCATAAACCCTTAAACCCTTAAACCCTAAACCCTAAACCCTCTACCCTCTAACGTCTACCCTCAACCCTATACCCTTAAACCCTTAAACCCTAAACCCTAAACCATATACCCTCTACCCTCTATTATCTACCCTCTACTCTTAACCCTCAACCCTTAAACCCTAAACCTACTACCCTCAACCCTCTACCCTAAAACCCTAAAACCCCAAACCCTAAACCCTCTACCCTCTACCCTTAAACTGTAAACCCTAAAACCTAAACCATTAAACGCTTAAACCCTAAACCTTAAACCCCTAAACCCTCTACTCTCTACCCTTAACCATCTACCCTCTAGTCTCAACCCTCAACCCTCAACCCTCTACCCTCTACCATATACTCTCTACCCTCAACCCTAAAACCCTTAACCCTCTCACTCTCTTTGTCTCTCTCTATAAACCCTCAACCCCCCTCTCTCTCTCAAACTTACACCCTCTTCCCTTAAACTATAAACCCTAAACACAAAAACTCTTAAACCCTCAACCTCCCCTCTCTCTCTCAACCCTACACCCTCTACCTTCTACCCTCTACCCTCAACCCTCAACCCACTACCCTAAACCCTAAATAATTAAACCATAAATCCTAAAACCTCAAACCCTATACCCTAAACCCTTAAACCCTCTACCATCTACCCTTAACCATCAACCATCAACCCTCTACCCTCTACCCTCTACCCTCAACACTTAACCCTTAAATCATAAACTCTCTACCCTAACCCCTCTACCCTTAAACCCTAAACCCTTAACCCCTAAACCGTCTAACCTCTACCCTCTACCCTCTACCCTCAACCCTTAAATCCTCAACCCTCAACCCTCAACCCTCAACCCTCAACCCTCAACCCTCAACCCTTAACCCTCAACCCTCAACCCTTAACCCTCAACCCTTAAACCCTTAAACCCTAAAATCTAAACCCCTAAACCCTCCAACCTCTACCCTTAACCCTCTACCCTCTACCCTCTACCCTCTACCCTCTACCCTGAAACCTACACCCTCTACCCTTAACGGTAAATTGTAATCCCTAAACCCTAAACCCTTTATCCTTAACCCTTAATCCCTAAACCTTAAACCCTAAAACCTATACCCTCTAAACTTAACCCTTAAACCCTAAACCCTCTACCCTCAACCATCTACCCTTAAACCCTTAAACCCTAAACCCTAAACTCCTAAACCCTCTACCCTTTACCCTTAACTGTCTATCCTCTACCCTCTAGCCTTAAACCATAAACCCTAAACCCTAAACCCTTAAACCCTTAAACCCTAAACCCTAAACCCTCTACCCTCTACCCTCTACCCTCAACCCTCAACCCTCAACCCTTAAACCCTAAACCTAACCCCCTAAACCCTCTACCCTCTACCCTCTACAATCTACCCTCAACCCTCAACCCTTAAACCTTAGACCCTCTACCCTGAACCCTCTACCCTTAAACCCTTAAACCCTATACCCTAAACCCCTAAACCCCTAAAACCTCTACCCTCTACCCTTAACCATCTACCCTCTACCCTTAAACCATAAACCCTAAAACCTAAACCCTTAAACACTAAACCCTAATCCCCTAAACCCTCTATCATCTACCCTCAAACGCCCCCTCTCTCTCTCAAACCTACACCCTCTCTCTCTCTCTAAACCCTACACCCTCTACCTCTCTACCCTCTAACCTCAACCGTCAACCCACAACCCTCAACCCTCTACCATCAACCCTCTACCCTCTACCCTCTACTCTTAAACCCTAAACCATAAACCATAAAACCTAAACCCCTTAAACCCTAAACCCTAAACCCTCTACCCTCTACCCTCAACCCTCAACTCTCAACCCTCAACCCTCAACGCTCAACCCTACCCTTAAACTATAAAATGTAATCCCTAAACCCCAAATCCTCTACCCTTAACCCTTAATCCCTAAACCATAAACCCTAAGAAATCTACCCTCTACCCTCAACCCCTAAACCCTAAACCCTCTACCCTTAAACCCTTAAACCCTAAACCCTCTACCCTTTACCCTCTACCCTTAACCCTCTACCCTCTACCCTCTACCATCTAACCTTAAACCATAAACCCTAAACACTAAACCCTTAAACCCTAAACCATAAACCCTAAAACCTCCACCTCTACCCTCAACCCTCAACCCTTAAACCCTAAAACCATCAACCCTACATCCTCTACCCTTAATCCATAAACTATAATCCCTAAACCCTAAACCCTCTACCCTTAACCCTTAATCCATAAACCCTAAACCCTAAAACATCTACCCTATAACTTCAACCCTTCAACCCTAAACCCTCTACCCTCAACCCTCTACCATTAAACCCTTAAACCCTAAACCCATAAACCCTCTACCCACTACCCTTAAACTATAAACCTTGAACCCTAAACCCTTAAACCCTTAGACCCTAAACCATAAACTCCTAAACCCTCTACCCTCTACCCTTAACCCTCTACCCTCTACCCTCAAACCCCCCTCTCTTGCCTAACTCTACACCCTCTACCCTTAAACCATAAACTATAATCCCTAAACCCTAAACCCTAAAATCACTACCCTCTACCCTCAACCCTTAAACCCTAAAGCCACTACCCTCTACCCTTAAACCATACACCCTAAACCCTTAAACCCTAAACCATAAACCCTTTACCCTCAACCCTTAAACCCTAAAACCCTCAACCATCTACCCTCAACCCTACACCTTGTACCCTTAAACCATAAGTTTTAATCCTAAAACCATAAACCCTCTACCCTTAACCCTTTATCCATAAACCATAAACCCTAAAACCTCTACCCTCTAACCTCAACCCTCAACACTTAAACCCTAAACCATAAACCATAAACCATATACTATCAACCCTCTACCCTAAAATCCTTAAACCCTAAACCCTAAACCCTAAACCCTAAACCCTCTACCCTATACCCTCTACCCTCTACCCTCTACCCTCTACCCTCTACCCTTAAACCATAAACCTTGAACCCTAAACCCTTAAAACCTTAAACCCTAAACTGTAAACCCTAAACCCTCTACTCTCTACCCTCAACCCTCAACCATTAAACCCTAAAACCTCAACCCTCAACCCTCAACCCTACACCCTCTACCCTTAAACCATAAATTGTAATCCCTAAACCCTAAACCTTCTACCCTTAACCCTTAATCCCTAAATGATAAACTAAACTCTACCCTCTACCCTCATCCCTTAACCCCTAAACCATCTACCCTCAACCCTCTACCCTTAAACCCTTAACCCTAAACCCTCTACCCTCTACCCTTAACCATCTACCTCTACCATCAACCCCTCTCCTCAACCCTATACCCTCTACCCTTAAACTGTAAAACTATAATCCCTTAAACCCTAAACCCTCTACCCTTAACCCTTAATCCCTAAACCCTAAACCCTAAAACCTCTACCCTCTACCCCTCAACCTTAAACCCTAAACCATCAACCCTCCCCTTAAACCCTTAACCCTAAACCCTCTACCTCTATCAACCTCTACCCTCTACCCTTAAACCATAAACCATGAACCCTAAACCCTAAAACCTAAACCTCTACCCCCCTCAACCCTTAGAACTCAACCCTCAACCTCCTCAACCCTTTATACCTCTACCCTTAAACTATAAACCGAATCCCTAAACCCTAAATCCTTCACCCTTAACCCTTAATCCCTAAACCCTAAACCCTAACCTCTACCTCTACCATCAACCCTCAACCCTTAAAAACCCTAAAACCCTCCCCCTCTACCCTTAAACCCTTAAACCATAAACCTTAAAACCTCTACCCTCTACCCTCCACCCTTAAAATGTAAACCCTAAACCCTAAACCTTTAAACCCTTAAACCCTAAACCCTAAACCCCCAAACCCTCAAAGCTCAAACTACCCCTCTCTCTCTCTCAACCCTACACACTCTACCCTTAAATTTTAAATCATAATTCCTAGAGAAAGAGAGAGAGAGAGGGAGATACATAGAGAAAAAGAGAGGGAGAGAGGGGGGGTAGGAGGGAGAGACTTGAGAGAGATAGGGAGAGTGAAATAGGGTGGGAGGGAGACACTTGAGATAGGAGGGGGAGACAAAGTGGGAGAGAGGGGGTGGAAGGGAGAGACCTAAGAGAGTAGGAGAGAGAGGGAGTGGGAGATAGAGGGATGGGAGAGATACAAGGAGTGGGATAGAGACTTGAGAGAGGGAGAGGGGGTGGCAGGGAGAGGGAGTGCTCGGGGGAGAGGGATTAGGAGGGATAAAGGGATGGGAGAGAGATGAAGGGAGTGAGAGAGAGATAGAGAGAGAGGGGGTGGGGGGAGATACTTGATAGAGCGGGAGAGAGAGTGGGAGGGGGTGGGAGGGAGATACTTGACAGAGAGGGAGAGAGAGGGTGTGGGAGAGAGATAAAGGGAGTGAGTTAGAGAGACAAAGAGAGACCTAATAGAGGTAGAGGGGGTAGGAGGGAGAGACTTGAGAGAGAGAGTGAGGGAGAGGGGGTGGGAGGGAGAGACTTGAGAGGGAGAGGGAGAGAGAGATGGAAAGGGATAGAGGGTGAGAGACAGAGAGGAACTTGAGAGAGAGGGAGAGGTAGTGGGATGGAGATACTAGAGAGAGAGGGAGAGGGAGAGGGAGAGAGATAGAGGGAGTGAGACAGTGAGGGAGTGGATGAGAGATAGAGGGAGTGAATGTGAGAGGAAGATGGGGTAGGAGGGGGAGATTTGACAAAGAGAGAGAGGGAGAGGGGGTAGGATGGAGATACTTGAGAGAGAGAAAGGGAGAGGGGGTGGGAGGGAGAGAAAGAGTGGGAGAGAGATAGAGGGAGTGATTGAGAGAGGGACTTGAGAGAGAGAGGGGGAGGTGGTGGGAGAGAGATACTTGAGAGAGAGGGGGAGGGGGAGGGAGAGAGATAAAGGGAGTGAGAGAGGAGAGGGAGAGGAGGGAGTGACTGTGAGAGGGAGATGGTGTAGGAGGGAGATACTTGACAAAGAGAGAGAGGGAGAGGGGGTAGGATAGAGATACTTGAGAGAGAGAGAGGGAGATGGGGTGGGAGGGAGAGACCTAAGGGAGAGGGAGAGAGATAGAGTGGTAGAGAGATAGAGGGAGTGAGAGAGAGAGAGGGGGAGTGGGAGAGAGAGAGAGGGGGAGAGGGGCTGGGAGGGAGAGACTTGACAGAGAGAGGGTAGGAGGGATATTATTGAAAGAGAGAGAGGGGAAAGAGGGTGGGAGGGAGAGACCTGAGAGAGGGAGAGAGAGTGGGAGAGAGATAGAGGGAGTGAGAGATAGGGAGTGGGAGAGAGAGAGGGGGGATGGAGATACCTGAGAGAGAGTTTGAGAGAGGGAATGGGAGAGAGATATAGGTAGTGAGTGAGAGACCTAAGAGAGGGAGAGGGGGTAGGAGGAAGAGACTTGAGAGAGAGACAAAGAGAGAAAGATAATGACCTAAGAGAGTGACATGGAGTGAGAGAGACAAAAATACCAAAAGGGGAGAGAGAGGGAGAGTGAGAAAGGGGGTTGTAGTGAGATAGATTTATTTAGGTACCTAGGTGAGAGGGAAAGAGACCTAAGAGAGGGGATGAGAGAGAGTAGTCTAGGTTGTGTGGGAGGGAGTGAGGCCTGAGAGAGAGACACTTCAAAGGGATAAAGATTTATCCAGTTAGGGTAGCAAGTTAGAGAGCATATCAAAGGTAAAACCTCAACTATCCATCTACGATCATAAACTATGCCATCTAAGCATTATCAAAGTTGTCGACCAAAGAGAGGGGAAATTTAGGTTTTGTTCAAAACAAGTCATTCGGTGAGCACCAAATTTGGTGCTCGCCAAATGTGATGTGTCATTTGGCGAGCACCAAATTTGGTGCTCGCTAAATGACCTGCCTTGGATGTGTTAATTGACAAGATTTTCCAAATTTTCTCATATTTTTGTCTGTTCTCCCTATCTCATTTGCACGTATTTCAATGCAAGTTTATAACAAAACAATGACAGTGTTAACCTCTCTCTTAGCTATCTAAATATATAATTATTTTCTCATTTTGATTTAGTTAAGGTTTTGATCCATGGCTTCTATTGTAAATGCCTCCATTTTTTGTCCAAAACCAACATGTGCTAGTTTTAGGATAGACTTTTACTCATTCATTGAAATGTGAAACAATTTTTTTTTTTTGAAACTAGACTCCATTCTACACATGATGAAAAAAAATCAATTTTCAATTAGTTTTCAAAAAAATTATGGGGGAGCACACTCAAATTTCAACTTTTTAGGATGTGTCCACTTTGAAGATTCATAAAATATTATATATTCATTAAAAAAATTATCTGAAAGAATGAGGATAAACTACATAGTGTTAGCTAATTTCCCACCATTGGGATTTTTGAAATTCTAAAATGAAGTTAATCAAAAAGGGGGTGCCCTTAGGTGCTATGCTCTTTTTTTTAATAAAAAAATGACCTGTTTTGCCCCCACCTTTTTGAGACCCTTAATCTTCATTAATTTCAAAAAAAATTAGTAGCCTAGAAACTAGACTCGAAGCAGTTCAACTTTTTTTCTTGCTGCATCTTGAAATTTTGAGCGTAACTATCTTCATTTTCTCATGCAAATCATAATTTTCTGAGTTCAAAAAAATAGTGGCATTTTAGGAGCCAAAATTGTGTCACAAATCCATGCACTTACCCTTGGATCAATAATAAGAACCATATAATTAGGATTTCCATTTTGTCTTGAATTTGATATCATCTATTGTTTCTATGTGATTTATTCAATTGGTTCTTTCAAGTAAAGATTAAAATCCTTTTGATAAATCATAAGTAACCTGGTTGTGTCATTTGGATCCATAAGTGGAGTTTGACAATCACTTTCTTGCACATTTATACAAGATATAAACCAACATAAGTGTGCCAAATAATTTGAGTTATAGCCAATATAAATCATACATTCTAGATCTTCATTTGACTCCATTTACCCAACAAAGCACTAGTCTTATTCATTTCATCATTTAGTTTTATCAAATTTGTTTTCAAAACCTCACATCTATTAACTGAAAATATTAACAAACTTCGCCTTGATATTGCTTATACAATTTATACCAAATTAGGTTTTCATCTCTCCACTCTCAATTGCCATTGTGGATAGATTGCTCAAGTAGGAAACACATAGTTTAGGTTTGCTTCATTTACATAGGTATACACACCTAGGTCTGGCAGAGCCTAAAGAGAAGAAGGTTCAAATACACCAATTGGCCCTATTCATTAGCCTAAAACATACCAAGAGCTTGGAAACCTCTTGTGGTTTTTCAACCAGCACTTTTGAGAACTAACATAATGATTTGTGCCAATTGGGTTGGTGCATTTCCATACATCCTTTGTTGAAAGTCATCATAATCTGTATGTCACATATTTGTGTTTGCAATCTTTGACCAAGCAGATGCAATCTTGGACTCCAACCATATGCCTTTGAATTTATACTTCATCCTTTATGCTCTTCTCTTGAGCTTCTCTTGTACTAAAGAAGCCTTTGACTTACATGCCTTGTCGGGACTCAATTCTGCTTGCATCTATTAGAAAGGACCATAATCACCAAAATGGAAAAAATAACAATATTAAACACTACACATATTAATTCCCTGAAGCACCAATGGTGTACTAATAATTCCATTAAATCAAAATGATAATAATACAAACTCCAATGGAAATAAAAGGAAAGAAATTCATTTTAAAAGATCTATTATCACATTATGTATGCACATGAAACTCACTCAACTCAGACAATACTTCATGAAACAATCTTATAACCCTATGTGCAAACACATTAGTCATCAACATTGAGATTCTGAAGAAAAATGAAAGAGGTTAGGTAATCTAAGCTAGTTCGGATTCCCCACCTAGACTAGAGCTCAAGTAATCCGAGCAAGCTCAGATTCCTCGAGATTCAACTATTCGAGTTGATTTCACTTTGTTGCCATGAAATAGTTTCGTAAAATGAAGCTACTCGACATAATTAAGCTCCTACAAGCATTAGCCATCTCTACATCTTATTAAAATTCACATTCACTGAGGCTTGGATCATTGTTCTCCTCAAAAATTTGATGACTTAAGAAGTTTGGGTATTCCTAGATAACTTGAATTCCCTAAATGCGAATTTGATCAAAGCGTCTCTTAAATATTTTACCTTTATTTATTTGGACCTTGGAATTTTGGGTAGGAACCAGATTCCAAAAATCCAAGGGGACTCGAATTTTCCAAGCAGATTAAGGCTCGGATAATCCGAGCTACCTCATATTTTCTGAGCATTATGCTTGAATGCACAATTTCACTAAGCATTTGACTACTTTGATGTTGAAATGATTTAAGCATTTACTCCCTTAGTGAAATCCCCTAATTCCTAAGATCCAAAACACTATACAATGATCACTCAATATCACTCAGCCCCTTGATTAAATGCATGACTTGACACTAGGGTTCGAGGAGATTTAGGGTTTCATGTTGACTCTAGGACATGGCAATACTTTAAAATCCATTATGTAGGGTTACATCAATTTTGTCTTATTGGAGATTTTCTTTTAATGGACAAAATAAATATGACTGATGATGAACATGGGATAATTAATATCAATTTTTTTCTTTATTTAGATCATGTTAACAAATATTGCTTATCTACATCATGGCATGTTAACGAATACATGAAGTATTGCTTATGAGATAAACATTGTGATAAGATTTAATTAATTATGAAATAGTTAAATTGGTTTGATTGGATGTTGTTATTTGGGACCGATATAGTTTCTATTTTGGTTTTTTTTGGCGAATTCTTTTTTTTTTCAAGAAGCAGAGAAGTTGGTTATGCAACAAGAAAGAGAAGAAGAGATGAGGGGAGTGGAGAATGTGGCGTTGGAAGTAGGAGATTCGAAATTCAAGAAATTATAGAGGTAAGAAAAGAAAGGTTCAGGTTGATATTTTCTGAGTTCCATATTGAAGCTCTGAGAATTGATAGTGGAAATAAAAAGATGTACATGTTGAAACTAATGGTTAGAGCTCTATGTTATCCCGTGTTTAAGTCTAAGTCTTTGTTCTATGTGAGCGAAATACTTTCTGTATGTGAGCTTTATGCTTGCTCTGTGTGAGCCTGAGAATGTGAAACAACTCTATGTGAGCTAAAGGTGCTCATGGGTGGTTGGGTGGAGAGCAGAAAGGTGGTTTTTAATTGAATAGATAAGAATCATATTTAAGTTAATCATACATTTGATTTTCATAGTTGAAATTTCTAATGATTTGGGTTGTTACAGAGGTAGAACGGTCAACTAGAGTGATTCCAATGGGACATGTGAATGCTCATTATAGACAACCCAAATAAAAGGTTTTTATCCTTTCCATTTTGATTCATAGCCCCAGGTTTGTTTTGTACTCTAAAATAAAAAGAACTTTCCACTCTTCTATGGAAACATGGGTGGTTGTTTTCTATATGTTACCCCTTTTTATAATGTTTTCTTGTAGCAAGACTAATGCTTAAGGTTTGGAAGCATGACTTGTATGTTTTGTTATCAACTTATTTCTTCCTTTATACTGGTTGTAGAACCCCAATCCTATATCTGCACAAACACAACAAAAAAACATATCATTAGATCAAATCCAAGTGAGAATCAAGATTCCTGATGAAATTGATTTGCAAAGCTCAAATAGTAAAGAAAATGTAGAAAATGAACCAAGAAAGAAATGGAATCCTATTTTAAGATGCAAACTCTCAATCCCATGGGGGAATTGGTGCCAATTTGATGTGGAAATTGGCCCTTTCCCAACTCCTATGCAAGCTTGTGATGATTTGATGAAGGTAGATCAACTTGATGATTGATTCAATTGAACTCCATGAAGAAATCTACAATAACCTAGTTATAAACTTGATAAAATGGATGAAAATGGATATGCTTGAGGATGAAATTGAGTATAGTAGACTTGCTCAAATTGTGGATGATCAAAATGAGGAGAGAAGCCTCTTATTTATATAAAGACAAGATGGAGGAATGAGCAAAATGGAGTAATGTGGGATTATTCAACATCCAATGGGAAACTTCTACATGTCAAGATGTGAATGGAGAAAGCTTGAGCACATTTTGATGAATGTGCACAATAAATGTTATTAGATGGAATTTGAAAATTATGAAATGACATGTTAGAGGGAAAAAGAATGAATTAAATGCTACTTGGATCAATGCACAAGGACATGTAAGTGGGAATGAATGTCTTGTTGGAAGGACAAATCCACTTGGAGGGATTTTCAAAATTGGAGGAATATTCCCCTAAAGATGCCAAGTTGAAAGAAAATAGAGATTTAATAAATCATTTAAATATGTTTTCATAAGCAAGTGGAAAAATCTAGAGAAATTAAATGATTGGGATTAAATTAATTAGGGTTTAATTAATTTAATAAGGGATTAGATGATGTGACTATTTGATTTATATTTTTGGGTTGATTTAAATCAAAGCTGAGAGGAAAATGATTTACATTTAATTAAATAAGGATTTGATTTATTTAATTAAAGAAGGATGATGATGTTAGATTAAATCAAATAAGGTTTAATTTATTTAATTTAATAAGATGAATTTAGAGATTTAATAAAATAAAATGGATTATTTAATTAAATAGAGACTAGAGGGTTAATTAAATAAGGTTGATTTATTTAATTAACAAGAGAGAATGACTTAATCAGATAAATAATGATTTATTTAATTAAGGGATGAATGGTGATGATTTAGCTAAGAAGATTATTCATGACGAAATGGTGTTAGTAATCAAGATCAAGTATGTCAATATATTTTCCATGTCTACATTTTTCCCCTCTTTGAAGCAAAGCACTTACTACGTTGGTTCAAAGAATAATTTTTTTTGATCAAAATTAAAAAATTTCTGATTTTCAACATTGCCCCACTACTGCCCTAGTGGACAAATTATGTTGACATACTGCCCCCTTGAGAGATCAGATGAAAATTTGGATTTTTGGGTGATCTCGTGAAAAAAGAGGAAAAGGTTCCCGACGAGTCTAGAAAGGCTCTAGGATGCCAAACAATGAGAAAAAACACAAAAAATGGTAATAAACAGCCCTTGGTCAAGCAAAAATAGGAACAAGAGATTAAAACTCTAGCTAGACATCTAAACGAGGTCAAAAAACCCTAATTTTCAAGCTTAAATAGGCCTCGAGGGGCCATTTCCAATTTATTTGCACATTCAGCCCTTTGAGATTTTGCATTTTTTAGCTTTGACCGCTTTGCGAGATGGCCCAATGATAGCTTCCCTAACACATTTCAGATCGAGTATGCACACACCAGAGGCTACTTGGCACTAGACCACTGGTGAGTCAACTTAACCTGACCTTTTTTTTTTCATGCACATTTATTAGCTTAGGAATTTAGGTCTTTAGCAATGGTCCAAAATAGTACTGCTTGAAATTCTCTCTCAACACCATGCGGCCTCAAACTATGTCGTAGTTGTGAATAGCAATGCCATAGCATAGTTTAGTGTTTGGATTCAAACTCCAAACTGACTCACATATGAAAAGTGTGACACGATGGGCCTCTTTGTAAATTAAAGTTTTTCACTAAACTGAGTCACACCTAAAATTGTGACGCCATGGCAAGCTTGAGAGTTTAGGGCCTCTAGCAGCACAGTTTGAAACTTTCAAACTAAGCCACACCCACAAACAAAGATATGTAGGCTGTTTGGAGGTACGCTGCGACAAATCAGGATCACAATTTTTGATGAATTTTAACGTGGTGGCTTTCCTGATGTAGGAGGAGGTGATGATACTTCATTCATGTGAGCACAAGTCTCGAGAGATTTTCAATATTTTGCAAGGTATGCCCGAGTGGCAGCAAGAGCACCTAAGGGCGATTGGACTTTGGTACATTGCTTATGCACCGCTAGTGAGGACCCATTTAGAGATGATAACAACACTTGTGGAGCAATGGTATAGCGAGACATCGTCCCTCCACCTTCTGAAAGGAGAGCCCACAATCACACTAGAGGATGTGTTGTGGATACTTAGATTGCCCATCCATGGAGAGCACATGATATATGATGTGGATGCCAAGAGGGAGGCTTGCTATGACGTGATGGGACTTGATGAGATTATCTTTTGCAAGGGCCAAATCGAGTTGGAGCATTACAGGCTCATCATGTCACCCTTTCGCCTGGTTATAGTAGCCATCATATCAGGTCTCATTGCACCAGATTGGAAAAGCTGATATTTCAATCCTAGATGGGGGCTCGTTTGGGAGCACATGGTCTGACGACAAGTATGCTTTGTGTGGGGGCTAGTACTGTTGGCCTCATTGTACAGATATTTTCGTGAGTTTTCATACATTGACAGTAGAGCCATTAGGACAGGGATCACACTCCTTCATATCTGGGCCTGGGAGCACATCACTATGCTCCATCTGAGGGTTATTCCAGTCAATATGGAGCCAGATGATCTAGTTGTTTGGCGATACATAGGAGTTGTTTCTTTTATGCACATAGGACAACATGAAATTCCCCATTGGAGGAGATTCCTAGATGATATGCGAGCTTTCACATGGTGGCCATATCTTGGATGGGTCGCATGGTATGATGATGTGCAATAGTTCTTTTTCATTAGGTAGGACAGACTAATGTAGGGCAGGGAGCATACTACGATAGAGAGATACTTGTCAGGCCACATACAAAGATAGTTTGGGGAGCCCCAGGATAGACCTAATCACTAGTATGTGGTGATATGCACACATATGATGAGTCAAACCTTAGGGGGTCGATACATACCTACAGTTGAGGTGGTATAGTTTTTTATGCAAATGGTGGCTAGACCATGGCCATATGATCAAGGTTAGGTCGACACAGGTACTACTTAGGCATATAGAGATTGGTTCTAGCCACCTCTTCAATTTACAGTGCCAAGGACATCGTCCACATGACATAGGGCCAGAGGTAGACAGGAAGGATGAGGTCAGGGCTAGGGAGGCCGAGGGGATAGAGATGTAGACCGAGGAGGAGATGGGCCACCTCACTAGCCAAATTAGGGCAAGGGGCCATAGGATCAACAACCAGATCCATAGGCACATTAGCAGAGACAGGATCATGATCTAGGTAGAAGGATTATGGTGGAAAGGATAGACAACCAGGTCAAGAACCACCACAAAGAGACCAGGGACCTCCACTACTGCCTAGCTAGGGAGATGTACAGATTCAACATTTATAAGCATAGGTGGCAGGGCTACAAGGACAGGCTATTTCCTTGATGACAGAGAGGGACCAGCTGAGACAGGAGAGAGACCAAGCTGTCTAATAGAGGTAGGCTACAGAGCTTAGGGTAGCTTAGGAGATGGGCCACCATCAATAGCTTGAGAGCATTTCTTCCTCTTCCTCCAGGATTTTAGTGTCATTACGTGCATATAGGGAGGTAGTTAGGGAGGCAGTTAGGGAGGCTAACTACTACAGGGTTCACTATCATCAAGCCGTACCCCGAGCGTCCTGGGTCCTAGAATTTTCATAGCAGATAGGGTACAAAGCCCCTGAGGACCATGGAGAGAGACAACTTGGCGAGGGTGAGGGAAACCAATAGGGTTAGCCAATTTTTATGATTAGAGATAGGATTTTTTTTGTGCCCCCAAGGACTCATTTTTGATAGCCCTGTAGGCCATTGTACTTTATGTATTCCATACACACTTGATCTAGATTTGTACCATGACAGTATATATTTGATGACATATATGGGATGAGATGATTTTGATCTGATGATGATGTCCTATTCCATTTCATGCATTTATGGATGGATTTTACTTCTATATGCGATGTCATAGTTCTATCTTATGTGATGTAATGCAATGATGTTATGTCATGCAATGATTTTATGGATGCATTTCCTTTTTTAGTACCTTTTCTTATGCACTTTTTATGATGTATGCAAAATTCTATGATATGCAAATGCTTAGACTAACAAATCTATATTATACACTTAATGGATGATGATGAGATGTATGAGATGCGATCTTTTCTTTTTTTTTAGTATCTTTCTCATGCATGATATAGTGATGCACTTATGACGTTATGATGATGCAAATGAATGGTAATGCATATGATATGGAATGATGTATGATGTTTATGATATAATACCTATGTTATGATAATGCAAATGGATGATATGTATGTGTATGATGTGATGGATGTTAATACTACTATGTATATGATGTGCATGATATGCTCTTTATGATTTATGGATGTTTTTATGAGATATATGATATGAGTTTAATAATGCATATGGGATGATTGGAATAACCACTCCATATTATGTAATGATGCAGGTGATATGATAAATGTTTTCTACATGATATGGTATGCATTATGCAGTATGCTGATGGTTTATGGATGCAGGATGGATGCACTAGCGACAATGATTTGTGATTAACTGTCATGGTACCATGTTACCACAGAAAGGGAGATAGAAGAAAGCAAGAGATTCCAACAAGACATGAGATGATGATGATGATGATGATGATTTTCTTATCAAGGAGTTGGTATTTTAAAAGGTCCAATTACCTTATGTTTGATAACACACATAGGCAAGATGCATCAAGGTATAAAGAACTAGGATGGTGTTGCACCTAGTGTGATGGATTTTGACTCAACAATCAGATAGGAGTACTACTGTTCACACCTAGCGTATAGAACCTCATTCAAAATGCAGTTTGGATATTTCAAACATCTCAGACCAAAACGTAGGAAGGCAAGCCTTCCTATGTGGTCAACAAGACACCTAAACATCTTCCCTACATCCAAATAAAGCATACATGACCGATGTTATATTGCAAGAATATCCAACAAGCACAACAGATGAAAAGATAATGATCATTTCCCCATTTCTTTCTCTCTAAATCCCTTCATTTGGGACATCATCGAGAGGTCGTCAAAATTAGTGCAAAAAGATAAGTCAAAAGACAAAGATAAAGTAAACAAAGAAGCTAATGTTCTTCAATATCGCTAGCCAAGACTAAACTACAATGATGCCTAATGTTGATGTCCATTGTAGGAAGGATGCATCCTAGGACATGACGATATCAGATGATTGATTTGGGATTTATTAGATGATAGGCTATTGACACAAAGAGTTGACCAACTTGTTCATGTACTAACCTAGACTTGAGACCTTGACGCTTGAGTTTTCACTTTTAACCTGCTAGACTTGTTTCTGATTGTTTTACCAAAGGTTGAGAATGATGATTGATTTATTATGAGTGATGTTTATTGCAGGAAAAAGTGAGATGGGGACGAATGTATTTTTGGGGTTTTTGAATGCTTTTGATATTTTTGAAATGTTTTGAGGCTATTTTTGGTATTTTCAAGATTTTACAAATGTTTTAATTTTTCAAATTTTCAAATTTTTTGAGGTTTTCTGAGATTTTGACCAAGAGACTAACCTAAAAACCTATCCTAGGGGCCTCAGGGGCTCATCAATAGATTAGCCTTGCCTATGTTATACATGCAAAGACCATGTAGTTTGATTGACACAAATTTGATTATTGATGAGATCTGAACAAATGGATTGTCAATTTATTATGAAGGACTCTTAAAAGACTAACCTAAGTGTCTTGGGGGATTATCAAAGATCAACCTTGCCTACATTCAAAGCTCAAAGATGATGTAGTTCAACAAGACAACTCTATTTTTTGACTTTTTGACCTATTTTTGGGATTTTTGATTGTTTTGAATGTTTTGGTATTTTTTGATTTTTTGATTTTTTGGATTTTTTGGATTTTCTGATGTTTTTGGACTTTTTTGATTTTTTGATGTTTTTGGATTTTTTGATTTTCTGATGTTTTTAGCTTTTCAAATTTTGGGATTTCAAGAACATACACGAATCCAATCCAATGAGATCATGCCCTTGGCATGAAGCAATAGACTACTCTGGTATAGGTAGGACAAACTGACCTTGAGAATGGGCCGAGTAGTACTAGGAGGGATCATGACATGAACACAGGACCAAACTATGATGCGGATGTCAAACAAATGATGGATGGGGATATGGAATGTGATGGATGATGGAAGCATGTAGAACAAGTTGCAAAGATCCTGGTGGATGGAAACTGCTTATTTACACAACCCACCTGTTTGTTAGGTTTTCACCAAGGTACTTGTCCAAAGTGCCATTGAAGTGGTTTTCACTAGAGAACAATTTTTTTCTTTACTGTTTTCAATCCTTTTTTGGATTTTTTTTTTGAATTTTTCCTTTTTGGATTTTTGTTGTTGTCACCAAGATGCCTGTTTGCCAAGTTTTCATCAGGGTGACCATTTTTTCAAGATATTTTTTGATTTTTTGATTTTTTGGTTCGATACCTTGAAAGATTTAGGAATATAATTTTTTAAGATGGGAGTTGTTCATGGGCTCCTACAAGAGGTTCCCCTTCAGGTGTTGATAACTGATATGCCCTTGACTTATAGCTTGTTGTGATGATGAAGGGTCCTAACCAATTAGGTTCAAATTTTCCTTTGCTATTTGGATTAGGGATGTTCTTCTGGTTCTCCTTTAGCACAAGTTCTTTGACCTGGAAGGTCCTACTCCTAATTTTCTTGCTATAGCTTCATTTGAGTCAATTTTGATAGACTTTTAAATGATTTAAAGCATTCATACACCACTCATCCAGTAGCTCTAGCTCATTCAGTCTTGATACCTGATATTCCTCATCCGTGATGAGATTCTACAATGATATTCTCAATGATGGGAGCTTGATCTCAATGGGTAATATGGCTTTTGATCTATAGACTAGGGGAAAGGGGGTGACACCTATGGGTGTGTGGATGATGGTTCGATAGGCCCAAAGGGCAGGATTTAGTTGCAGATACAAGTCATGACTTGAATCATTGATTCTTTTCTTGAGAATATTTAGAATGGTTTTATTGGTGGCTTCTACTTGGTCGTTTCCTTGGGGATAATACTAGGTGGAAAAGAAATGTTGGATTTTGAATTTGTCGCATAGGTCACGAAAATCCTAATTTTTTAATGGTGTCCCATTATCTGAGATAATGGCTTGTGGGACACCATAGAGGAATATTAAATAGTTTAGGATGAACTTTGATATCTACTTTCCAGTAATTTATGTCATGGGGATGGCTTCCACCCACTTTTTGTAGTACTTAGTGGTGGTAATGATAAACTTGTGGCCATTGGATGAGGTGGGGGTGATTCTTCCAATGAGATCGAGCCCCCACTGTGAAAAGGGCCATGGTGTGATGATGGGATGAAGCTCTTGAGTTGGTGCATGGATGAGGTCCCCATGTTGTTGACATTGTAGACACCTTTTGACATAGTCATATGCTTCTCTTTCAATAGTAGGCCAATAATATTCCATCCTTAACAATTTATTGGCCAAGGTCATACCACTCAAGTTTGAACCACATATGTTGTTATACACCTTAGTTAAGGCAGTCAATTCCTCCTTAGCATTCAGACATCGTAATAGGGTTCCTTCTATGCTCCTACAGTAAAGGGTTTCTCCTAGGATGACAAAAAGAGAGGAATTTTTGACAAAGGTTCTTTTTAGGCTTGAGGGTAAGTCAGTAGGTAGGACCCCAATTCACAAGTAGGTGTATACATCATGATACCAAGGATCGTCGGACCAATGATTTCACACACAAATTCTGACTCTGGTACCTTGAATGCAAGCATGAGAAGTTTCTCTACTAGGAATTCATGCTTTGGGACATTGTGAGGGATATCCAATAGGGATCCAATTGTCACCATGGCATCTTCTGTTCTGTTGTTTGCTCTAGGTATCTACTCGAATGTGATTTCAATGAAGGACTCCTTAAGACTTTCCACCAATTTCTTGTATGGAGTTAGCTTGTCATCTTTAGTCTGATACTCATCATTCACTTGATTGATTATTAGTTGCAAGTCCCCATAAACCTTGAGAGCTATGATATACCACTACACTACTATTCTGACTCTTATGGTTAGAGCCTCATATTCTGTAATATTGTTTGTGCAGGGAAATGCCAATTTGTAGGATCTCAGTATGTAGTCTCCCTATGGGGTGATGAAAAAGACCACGGATCCTGATCCATGTTATGTATAGGAACCATCAAAGTACACCTTCCAGTGGTCTGCTATGCTCGAGTTGAAGATAGATTCATTAGGGAACTCTAAAATTAGAAGATTCTCTAAGTACATTGGCACTTTTTCCAATTGGTCTGCAATAGCTTTCCCTTTGATAACCTTACATTCCACTTATTCAATGTCATATTCTGATAGGATCGTGACCCACTTGGCCATCCTTCCTATGAGCACTTCCTTAGAAAGTAGGTACTTGAGTGGGTCGATCTTGGCAATGAGTTTGATTTTGTGTTTTAACATGTAGTGTCTGAACTTTTGTGAGGCAAACACCATTGCTAGATAGGATTTTTCAATCAAGGAATAATTTAACTCATGCCCTAACATGGTTCGACTAATGTAGTAGATGGCCCTCTCTATTCCATTTTCATCATGCTAAGCTAGGAGAGCAGCGAGAGTTGCTACTATTGCTAATATGTAGAGGATTAGGGGATTTATTTGGATTGGCGGCATAAGCATTGGAGGTGTGAGAAAATATTCTTTGATATTGTTAAAGGCCTAATCACACTTCTTGTCCCATTTGTACACTACCCCTTGTGGAGTAGGTGAGAATACGTGATTGACTTGTCTACTAGCTAAGTTATGAATCGACGAATTGACTGGAGCCTGCCCTATAGGCCTCTTGACTATTTCAATGTCTTAGGAGCCTCCATCTCGAGGATTTTATTTACTTTAGCAGGATCTATTTCAATCCCTCTCATAGAAATAATGTATCCCAACAACTTCCCTGATTGTATGTTGAAGACACATTTCTTCAGATTGAGGCGAACCTTGTATTCCTCCAGCCCGTTAAAGATGGCACTCAATGCTGCTATGTGGTCCTATCTCTTTTTGGATTTTTCCAATATGTCATCGACATAATCTTCCACAATCTTATGGATAATTTCATGAAAGATTAAGGTCATGGCCCTTTGATATGTTGCTCCAACATTCTTTAGGCCAAACGACATCGTGTTCCAGCAATATGTCCCACATGTACAAGTAAAAGTTGTTTTGTGGTGATCTTCTTTGGCTATCATGATTTGGTTACACCCAGAGAATCTGTCCATTAGTGAAAGCATCTCATGTCCCACGGTCATATCTACAATCCTATCAATGTTGGGAAGTGGAAAGTCATCTTTGGGACATGCCTTGTTTAGGTCTCTAAAGTCTGTGCAAATACAGATGCCTCCATCAGGTTTTGAAACAGGTACTAGATTTGATACCCACTCTAGATAGTCGATTGGTCATATGAACCTTACATCAAGTAGCTTCTTCAATTCCATTTTAAACAACAAGGCTATCTAGGGATGCATTTTCCTAAGCTTTTTTCTCACAAGCTTTGCTTTCGGGTAAACTACTAGATGGTGGACCACAATCTCTGGATCAAGCCCAGGAATTTTGGCATAGCTCCATGCAAAGTTGACCTTTCTCTCCCTTAAGAAAGTAGCTAGGATTTCCTATTCTTCCAACATTAATGATTCAGCATAAAATATGATATGTGGAGTTTCCTCTATTCCCAAGTTGACTGGGTTGCACTTCGCGGCTAGAACCACTAACTTTTCCTGATGTAGAGCACTGAGGAGAATATTGAATCCTTCATCCTCAAGTGGCTCAGAGAGGTTTTCACCATTGGATACCTCCTTTATTTTTACTATTTTTGGGTCATAGAGTGCCACAGTGTGGTTTTCACTCAAAGACCTTGAGATTATTCTCAAATTTTTTCTTTTGTGACTAAAGGATTCAATTGTCTCCCCATAGTAGGCTTATGTGTCCAGAATGATATCAAACCCAGCCTTATGATCTCCACATGGTACCGTGCTCTGTAGCCCCATGAATTCTGAGAGAACTTCATTGTTTTAGAAAGTGTCTAGAATTGGTGGTCCTCACTAGTTGTAATCGATGAGCTAAAGGTAGACTAGGTTGATTTCATGGGTTTGACTGGTTGACTCAAATGACACTATACTAATCATGAGGAGAGAGGAATTCTTGAAAAGCATAGGTAAGTTAGTTATGTCATCTTCCTCATCACTACTACTGCAGACATCAGTTATTTCAAAGGTGAAGTTATCTAAAGGCAGGCCAATGAATACGGGTAATTGAAGGGTGGCTGTCATTTGCTAAGGAGTTTTGACCTTCTTAATAGGGGGATTTCAGCCATGTATGGTTATACTCAGAGGGGTCCATCTAAGGCCAAGATTTTTCATTCACGTCTCAAGAATGATGGGTACTAGAAGCCCATTGTCATTTTTTCCAAGATTTACATTTCTGTCATAGCCCATGGCGAGCATCATTTTTAAGCCTTTACTGCTATCATCCATAGGTAGATCAGTTGTTGGTCTATTGCCTTAGAATAGGAGATGGGATAGGTCCTCTTCTATTACTTCCCAGTCGAGATCTCCCTAACTTCTAAAGCTAGAGGAGCCTACTATGAAGGTTTGGGATGAGGAAGCATCATTTGATTGTGGTCATCCTCATGACCTGGGAGATTGTGGTAACTCTCCTACCACAAAAGCATTCTTTGGAATTGTATAGTGTCCACACCCATTGTCCTAGATAATGACCTTGATATTAGAGATGGTCGGGATGGTGGGTGTCTTTGTCATAGAAGTGGAGGCAAGAGTAGTTGGATCAATGTATGGAGTTGAGGGGCCCTCATCATTCTTTGGCACTTGGGGGATTTTGTAATATTTTTCTTCTAGGCTCATGCAATAATAAAAGGGTTTGAGATCCCCATGGATAGTGACCTCTTGGCCTCGGTATGTGAACTTGACACATTGGTGGAAGGTTAATGCCACTGCTTGCATCCCATGGATCTATGGACACCCAGGAGAGTGTTGTAAGGAAAATCAAGGTCAAGGACCTGACAGGTGGTTTCCATAATTGTTGGCCCTACTTCAACAGGGAGTTGGATAGTGCCCTGAGACACTCGTTCTTGATCATCATAAGCCTTGATTGTGATGCCTTTTCCTTTTTCAATGGAATCCTTTGAGACTCTCAGATTCTTTATGAGCTTGAGGGAACAGATCTTTAAACCTGCACCTGCATCCACCAAGACTCTCTTGACCTTGTTCTTATGCACTAGGACCCTACAATGGTGTTTTTTTAGCCTCTTGTGGTGACTCCACAATTAGCTTGGGCTCCTTTGATCATGATAACAATGCAATACTCATCTAGGGATGTGACGACATGGTCGTATACATGATTCACACTTTTAAATGCACCCTTTCCCTTATCATTGTTATTGTTCCCTTTGTTTTTATGATTGGGCATCAGATTCGTGTAGATTTTAATATTTTGATTTCCCACTAGTTGCTCCACATTTATGATTTTATCATCAATGAGGTCTTGAATTAAGTTTTTTAACCTCATACAACTATCAGTTGTGTGTCCCTTGATCTTGTGGAAATCGCAAAGGTGATTTTCATTGTACCATAGTGGTTTCACCAAGGGCTCTTCATGAACTTTTCTGCCACTAGCCTCTTCATGATGGATTCAGCTAATTCCCCAATGGTTGTGTACTTTTGCTTGGGGGAGGTTTTGTTTCTCTAGGTGGCCCCCTTTGATCATTCACATTGTTGACTATTTGATTGTTTGACTGTTGAGTCACAATGTTAGTTTGTCGATTGTTCTTATTGTTGTTTTGGGGTTGTTGGGGTGCTGGTGTGTTTTTTCGAGGAGCACTAATGACAACTTTGGCATCGACAACATCATCATTGGTAATGTTTATATTTTTTTCCCATGTGTGAGGTTTGTTATTATAGCTAGCGGATGGGTGATTGTTTTTTTGTTCAGAATATGTGGGTGTCCATCCTTTTGCAATTAGGGTTCATTCAATGTTAAGCACCTTGGAGATCAATTGGTCGTATGTGGTGATACCTTGCACCTTGAGATAGAATTCCAAGGTTCCATCTAGATTGGAGATGATGGTGCAAACTTGTTGTTCTTCTGGCATGACCCATTTGCTCCTATTGGTCTTGGATCACCATCATTGTAGGAAGGAAGCAAATGATTCATTTTTACCTTGTTTAAGAGCTGATAGCTCCTCTAGATTGACATCCATACTGATATTGAATGCATATTTTTTTATGAATGCATCTACTATCTCTTGGAAATTTTTGATGCCAGGAGGAAGGTGAGAGAACCACTCCATGGCATGGCCAACCAAACCTCTAGGAAATAGTCATATCAGATAGGTATCGTCATATGTGACTTCCATGAAATGCACTTGGAATTACCTGATGTGATCTTCAGGGTTTCCCATCACATGGTATTTATCAAATTTGGGGATCTCAAATCCCTTTCGGAATGGTTTCATTACAATACTTTTGTCAAATGGATAGGGACACAAGTTGTTGGGTGTCTTTGTGGTTTTCCTTGATTGAAGATCAAGCACCTTTTGTGAGAGCAACTTGATTTACATTGCTACGTCATCTTCTAGATCAGGGGGTGGGATGAAGGTGTTCTACGGTGGTTCACTTGTTGGAGGGATGGGTGGATTGGTTGGTGTGTTGGTGGAGGGTGCTTGCACGTTTTGTTGTGTCAAGTATGTTTGTACTTGCTATTGTATCAACAATGCTTGTTGTTGGTCTTGTTGTTGTTGTGCTAATAATTCCTACTATTGATCTTGTTGTTGTTGTACCAACAATGCTTTTTGTTGGGCTGCTTGTTGTTGTGAGAGGTATTGTACTTGTGCATGTGCTTGTGCTTGTGCTTGTGCTTGTTGAGCTTGGTATTGGGCTCAAGCTTGCACTTGTGCCTGAGCCTAGGCTTGTGCTTGTTGGGAAACTTGTGCAATTTGTGTAGCTTGTGCATCCTACATAGCTTGAGCTGCTTGAGCTACTTGTTGTGCTTGTTACACTTGTTGTGCAACTTGAGCTACTTGAGTTTCTTGCACTACTTGTTGTGCAGCTAATTGTGTTTGCGCTTGCTGAGCAGCTAGTTGTGTAGCTTGTCAGTTTTGGATTTGCTAGAGTTCCTTTTGATAGGAAACTTGTTGAGTGGCTTGTAATGTGATGCTATATTGGTTTGAAATATTTTTGTTTGGTGGCGATGGTGGTGGAGGTGGTGGCAGATTCGGAATGGTGTTTATTGTTGTGATGAGAGGCACCATTGTATTGATGATTAGGATTTGTGTAGTGGATGGTGCGATTGATATGCTTGGTCCTTGAGAGACCATGTTTTGAGGTATTTTGGGAATGGTTGATGATTTGGTGGTTGCTTGTGTTATTGGGATGGTTTCCATCTATTGTTGCGATATTGATGGCAAGATGGGTGGATTCAGTATGATTCTTTGATTGATGATTGGGGGATTGTTTCGAATGAGTGGCGGAAATGGAGGTAACCCAAAACTGAGAGATGAGGTTGATGTTCGCAGAAAAGGTGGAAGTGGTGGAAAAGTGAGTGGCATAATTCCTTGAGGAAATGATGAAGATGAAGGGTCAAAGATTCCCCCTAGTCCAAATAAGTCCCCTTCTCCTTGCAAGGTCATGGGGAGATATGTTTGAGGTGTTGCATGAAATGATGATGATGGGTCATTAGGATCATGAAAGGTGAAGGGACATATGGGTGTAATGTATTTTTGGGTACGGGTTGCCCAAAGATAGTGTTTGCCTCCAAATCTTGATTACTCACAAGGGGGTGTCTTTGTAGTGCATTGAGAAATGTGCTCCCTTTGTTAACAATAGGTTGAGTTGGAGAAATGGATAATGTAATTTGGGGGATGGGTTGGGTGATGCTTTGGAATGGAGGTGTGGGTGAGATTGGGGGTATGGATGAAATTGGAGGCATGACCCCAAGAGGTTGTTCCACAATGATCCTCACATCATAATTAGAAGGGAGTTTAGCCCCTTGTTTTTCTAATTCAAGCATATATTGTGAGGGATGGAACTTCATCATGATGTTGAAAATTCTATGATTTTTGGTATTTTGGACCATTTCGGTGATCTTGTCTTGTGTCATCCTGAAGGAATTATTGGAATATCCTCTACTTGACCTTCCTCTTGTGGATTTTTTGATGATGAAGGAAGATTAGTTAGGGGATTGCTTGATCCAACGGGATTCATTTCGGAATCAGTTTGGCTTAGGTCACTTGAAGTTTATGTTTCTTTGTTGGTATCCATGTTCTTCATGTGTTGCGATCTTGTTTGAATCATAAAATGAGGCTCAAAAGAGAAGATCTAGGATTATTAAGGATCAAAAGTGTGATGGTGAAATGTGTGAAAGGTGGAAGATATGGATGATTAAACTCTTAGAAGATATTGAAAGGGATGCTAGACTTTTTGGAATTTTTTTGGATTCTTGGATTCTTGGATTTGTTTTTGACCCTGATTTGGTTTTGGATTACTTTGATTTTGGATAATGAGCAAATGGATCCCAAGATGTTTGATGTTATCTATGGGATAGACTTGCTCATAAGATGATAATTTGACTAAGTGTAGGGAGAAGGGTCCATCTACCTACACCTAACCAAACAAGATGATTTGATGATAATTCAACTAAGAATGTGGAGAAGGATGCATATACATATACCTAGCTAAACAAGATGATTTTGATGTTTGATTCAAGGATTTTGATTCATGGATTTTCCAAAAAGTCTAGCAAATGGAGATGGTTTCTAGATTTTCAAGAGTTGTTGGTGAGATGATCTTGGTTTGATGTTTGAAAGATGGATGAAGGTTGAATTTGATCCTATGTGTACCTAAAAAAGACCCTTTTTTACAAGACCTCAGTTTTGAAGAACATGCTTTACTCTAAACAATATGCTCAAATTCCCGAAAAATATTTGGATTTTGACAATAATAAATCAAGTACAAATTGGGATTTTTTCTTGAAGCTCTTCTATAAAAGTTGAAAAGAATCTTTGTCTAAATTCATAGAGCATTGAGAGATGCTTTTGATGATCTTTTGGACTAAGAGCTTTTGACTTTGGTTTCTGGATTTTAATCTTGCGTGAAATCATTTGAGACACATGTGTGGGGTTCAATTGTTCTTATCTTTTGCCTAGTGACTTCTTTTTACCACAAACAATTCTTTGATTAGGTTTTTGAGCTAGATGTCTAATGTCTTAACTTCTCATCCCACAAAGTACATTATGTCAAACTTGAATGAAATCAAGGAAAAAGTTACCCATTGTTGACTTTAGTAAGCAAATTGATATAAAATTAAATGCTAGAAACCCCTAAGGATAGAATCCCAAGGGCAAGCAATATCACTTAAATTTGTCCAATATATTTTCTTCCTAAAGGGTTTGAAATTTGATGAAAATGTTGAATGTTTGTTTTCCCAATGTTTACAATCAAGCAAAGTGTTTTGTTTCCAAGAACATGTACAACACTATGGATATGAAAGATTGTATTTGTTGAATCCCCACTTGGATAAATCTAGCTATGCCTACTTTTAGCAGATGATTAGATGCTTGACCACATAGGCTCCCCCTTATAGTGCACTCACTTCTTGGGTCAGCCAAGCATCAGTACCCATGAATCTGCCATGGCGTACTTCTCATCTCTACTAAAATTTGTAAAAATGTGTGGCAGCTTCAAAATGACCATTCTTGCACCAACAAATAAATCAAGGATTTTGGTCTTTCTAAACAAAGTTTCTAGTAGGGGCATTCCATTTGTGGGGGATCATCCATGCAAAGAGAAACCATTGCTTCACTTCTCGTTAGAATAATCCTCATGATACTTTCCTTTCCTCAAGTACCCACACTTATGTACTAGTTGGAAGTCGCTTGGTTTTAGCGTGTTGCTGGTTGGGTCCTTCCCTTGGGTGATTAATTTTTCCCACAAGGCAGGCCCTCTAAGATAAAAAAAAAAGCAAGCAATCATATATGTAGTTCAATCAATCTTTGTTGAGAAACAAAGAGAGAACACACGCAATATGTTCCACTCACACTCACAATATTTGTTCAATTTTTTAATCCCAAATGAAATGTGGAGGAAATCACTTACACAACTTAAGGTCACAAAAAATCCTTTTGATTATCAAGATCATTGTGAAGCGCGAGAGAAGTGCATACGTCTTTTTGATGGTATTATTTTAGGTAAGTAATTACAAGACAGAGAAACACATGTTCATTTTATCCTTTCAAAGCAAGAGTGACTTGTTTTTAAGCACCAAAGGAAGTGTGAGAGTTTGATTGTTCAATTGTTAACCTTAAACAAAATCTAGTAGATTTTCCTAAAGTTCTTTTTAACCTTTTGTAGCAAAAATGAAAGCTTTTATAGTGTTCTTTTTAGTGCCCAAAATAAATTTAGTGTGTCCTAAGCACATGAAAGGTAACAAATCCATAGAAGAAATATTATAAGTTCTCCCAAAGTGTTAAAAAAACACTAAAGTGTTCAAAAACACTTAATGTAATGAGATGATGATGTCATTATGAACCTTCAACTTTGTTTCCTTCCTTCACCTTTGATTAAGCCAACCTGTGAAAAACCAATTAGAAATATAAAATAGAGGTTAGAAAACCAGTTATTAACCCAAAGCAACCAAAATGGAAAAAGAACATGTCAAAATTAACTCATTTTAAGCTTTTTACTCTACTCCAGCAGTACAACCCGGATATGCAGTGTTGTTTGAAGAAATCAATGACATTGTATAGTGTCGCTAGGTCTGCAAGTAGTGCTCTACAATAGGATAGAGAGGGTGATGGTAGTGCAGTTTTTCTCAACGGTGCAATTTGAAGTTTGAAAATCTCAATGCCCAAGAATTGAACCAGCGTAACAGTTTAAAGATTTGAAGATTTCATTGTATAGTGTTGTTGGATCGATAGCAGTGCTATATCACACTGTTGGACTGATAGCAACACAATTCCCTATAGACACAAAAAAATAGAGAAAAGCATGAAATTTTGTTAAAAAACATGATTAGAACTTGCGATTTTCCCTCCTTCTAGTGCCAAATGTAGAACCCCAATCCTATACCTGCACAAACACAACAAAAAAACATATCATTAGATCAAATGCAAGCAAGAATCAAGATTCCCTATGAAATTCATTTGCAAAGCTCAAGTAGGAAAGAAAATGAAGGAAATGAACCAAGAAAGCAATGAAATCCTAATTTAAGATGCAAATTCTCAATCCCATGGGGGAATTGGTCCCAATTGGATGTGGAAATTGGCCCTTTCCCAACTCCTACACAAGCTTATGACAATTTGATGAAGATAGATCCACTTTATGATTGATTCAACTAAACTCCATGAAGAAATATACAATAACCTAGTTATAAACTTGATAAAATCAATGAAAATGGATATGCTTAAGGATGAAATTGAGTATAGTAGACTTGCTCAAATTATGGATGATCAAAATGAGGAGAGAAGCCTCTTATTTATACAAAGAAAAGATGGAGGAATGAGCAAAATGGACCAATGTGGGAGCATTCAACATCTAATGGGAAAGTGCCACATGTCAAGATGTGAATGGAGGAAGCTTGAGCACATTTTGATGAATGTGCATAATAAATTTTATTAGGTGGAATTTGAAAATTATAAAATGACATGTTAGAGGGAAAAAGAATGAATTAAATGCTACTTGGCTCAATGCACAAGGACATGTAAGTGGGAATGAATGTCTTGTTGGAAGGACAAATCCACTTGGACGGATTTCAAACTTGGAGGAATATTCCCCTAAAGATGCCAATTTGAAAGAAAATTGAGATAAATAATAAATCATTTAAATGAGCTTTCATGTGCAAATGGAAAAATCTAGAGAAATTGGATGATTAGGATTAAATTAATTAGGGTTTAATTCATTTAATAAGGGATTAGATGATGTGACTATTTGATTTAGATTTTTGGGTTGATTTAAATCAAAGCTAAGAGGAAAATGATTTAGATTTAATTAAAGAAGGACGATGATGTTAGATTAAATCAAATAAGGTTTAATTTATTTAATTTAATAAGATGACTTTAGAGATTTAATCAAATAAAATGGATTATTTAATTAAATAGAGACTAGAGGGTTAATGAAATAAGGTTGATTTATTTAATTAACAAGAGATAATGACTTAATCAGATAAATAATGATTTATTTAATTAAGGGATGAATGGTGATGATTTAGCTAAGAAGATGATTCAAGACAAAATGGTGTTAGTAATCAGGATCAAGTATGTCGGTATATTTTCCATGTCTACATTGGTGCCTTAGGGTAAAAGAACTTGGTTGTGCATAAGAATATCACCGGTAATAGTGGCTTGACCTTAAACTTGCATGTAATTGCATAGCCGAAACTGAATCTTGCACTCCGCTGGAAACACATTGTAATTAGTTTTCCCTACCCTTGATCAAGTCATATGATATGTATCTTCATAATTTCAAGCTAAATTTTGAGGGTGAAATTCTAGACAATGTATCAATGTGATTTAAAGTCATTCAAAAATATTTCATTTACATAAATTCAACTATTTCCTCTCATCATTTTGGTTTTGAAATTTGAAAAAAAAGGCACGATGAATCGATTATCAGATATGAGTGGTAGTTTATCTCCCTTTAGATTTGGAATAGTCTGTATTTAATACCTTCTTAAAAAAAATTGGGTTTAGAATCCTTGCTTAATTGCTTTTGAAACCGAAGTTTAATCTTCTTGTCTCTTTCCAAGATAGTGGAGAAGGTAATTCGGCCAACTCATGGCTATCCTTAATTTGTGGTCTATGGCCTTAATCATGTTTCCTGTTATCTTCTCCACAAATTTGGCTTTCATATTGGTGCTTACCACATAAATCTAGGCATGAGTTGTGTTGGCTATATTTTCTTCCTCCCATATGTTGTACTTGTTCCCTTTTGCTAGAATGATTCTTTATATTCATGTGTTTCTGTTAACATAGTGACATTTGAGGTTTATTCTAGCTGTGTATCCCTATATTATGTGTAACAACCGATATCTCCACTAAGAGATATGGAAGATCAAATTTCCCTAAATTTGTGTTGTGGTTGGTTTCCATCTCTCAGAAAGGAAGGTGTACAATAGTGTAATTGTTTGGTGCAAGTTGCACTTTACTCCTTTATTCAACCTTTACTTCGTATTCCTCTTTGTCAAACTACTGGTCATCATAGTATCTTATTTCAATCTTCTAGTTTTAACTTACAGCTTGTGTAGTGATTTATGTGTGGGTATATAAATACATACATATGTTCATCTTACAACAGATGCACATTAATAAACTTATTCTTTCTTCTTCACAGAGTGTGTACCTCTGGAAACCAATGCCTTAGTATGGGTATTGTGTATTGGAATTTAATTTGAAGGAAGCATTACCTAAATCTTGTGATATGACAATGTTGCTATTATTATGTTGTGTCAATTTTATCATTCATATTCATTACAAGTTATGTTAATGGAGTTATTAGGGATGATAGTAAACTGGATATTTGAATAATGGAATAGTAGCAACAAAGAATTTCTAACTTGCCATTAATTCTTTTGTGTAAATTATTGCTGAAAACATTTTTTTTGCATTTTCTTTTATTCTCATAATCCATAAGGAAGCTTTTAATTTCAATGTTTATTTAATCATTTGGTTGTCATTTTGTAATTTTGGTTAATTTTCTATAAAATGTTTATTTATTTTTGGAAGGGAATTACACGTTATCAACTAGGAAAATGCAATGCAAAGGACAAACCATAAAGATTTTCAATCATACTCAATTACCCAATCCACTTCGACTATACTTGACAATGATCCCCTCACAATTATTTCTTTAAAAGAAAAACCCTAGGAGAAGAAATGAGAAACCAAACAACATACAACCTTCCCAATTCAAAAATCACAACATCTGCTTGCAAGAAATCATCAATCATTTGTGATGTTTACCAAAATCATAAGAAGAAACCAGAATACCAACCTTGGAATCTCACACAAAAGAGAGAAGATTGCACTAGAAACCCTTGAGAACCCAGGAGTGATGACCCAAGAGCACAATCCCAACTACCAAGCTCAATCAACAAACAAGTTGGAGGAGACCTTTCTCAAACCCAAACCATCATAATGCAACAATGACCTCCAGGATATCCTAAAATGTGACTTATGTTCACCTTTTAAGGACTTGAAATTCATTAAGGCACACAATAAATGCACGATGGTACAATTTTTAAAAGACTCGGGTATGCGAATGAGGCCCGAACTTGGAAAATCCAAGGGAGCTCATATTTTCTAGCCAAAATAAGGCTCAGGTAATCTGAGCTACCTCAGATTCTTCAAACTCACTCCATACTTACCAAAATCAACCTCCCAATCAAAATTTCAAGAAAGGGTCACTACCAAGAGCTAGACTGACATTGCGACGATGCAATAATGCATCCAAAATGCTAATTAATCTTTAAGTACCTGGGTTAGATAAAACCAAGACTGAAATACCTATCCCTTAAGGGGAAAAAGGTTAGGACCCTATGACCAACAAACAAGAAAGAAAAGAAAGAAAAAATAGTCCCTGCTTTCAATAGGACGTGTGTGCAAAAATTGCTCAGCATATGGCAACTCCTGTTGGGAAATGCTCCAGAGAATTTCAATGAAAAATTGGAATCAAGAGCCCAAAACTTTAGTCTTAATCCTCTCATTGGGTCAACTATAAACAGAGTTTCAAATCCCATGGACAGGAAAGCCCTTCTTGTTTCAGAGTCAAAGTGTTTGTAAATGCATTAATTTCCCTCCCTCAGTTGCTACAAGAACCAAGTTTTGTCTAATCAAGCTACATAAAGATTCTAACTCCAAAATCAACCTAGATAGAGCCTCCCTACCAGTCAAGTGTCCATAGCCCCAACGAGGTTATCATTGTAGCCCTCCTAAACATAGCTCTACTACCAGCCAGGCATCCATAGCCCTGGTAGAGATATTCAGATACTCCTGATAAGGTGTATTTTCACTTTTGATTTTCAATATTCTCTTTTCTTTTTTTTATATATTCTTCCAATATAATTTAAACTTTCCTTTTCACCCTGTAAGAAATGAAGCTCACACTCAGGGCTGAGAACCACAATGGCGCTAAAGAAGAAATAGGATTTTTCACTTCACCAAACTTCACAAGGATCCTTCAACAACCTTAGATTCCTTAACATGTGTATATAAATGTAATATTCAAGCACATTCCAGAACCATCCTAATCTAGTGACTCATCCACCTCAAGCATTTACCACATGTGACACCAAATAAAGAATTTCCACCAAATTATTCTAGAAGGATGATTAAAGTTTGTAAAAGAAATACTTGTAACAATCCTAGATAACATAATGAATGTTGTACATGTGCAATATTCCCAGAGGAGAACAAGGGAACCCAAAAAGTGAAAAGGAAAAAAAAAAGAAAACTAGAACCTAATCTAAGGAAAACCTATACTAACCAAAAACGGAAAGCAAAAGAAACCAAAAAAAAACAAAGAAAAGAGAAAACCAAAAGAAAACAACCCCCTAAACTAACTATGTACAAGGAAGAGCTATAAAAAACTCATGATAGGAAGTAAGGCTTTAGATATTTCCCATTGAAAGGAAATGGGACATCCTCCCTAGTGAGATTTTTCAAGAAAAAATAATTTTCTCCCAATATCTCCAAAATCTGGAAGGGGCCAAGCCAAAGCTTATCAAATTTTCCATGTTCTCTCCTTTTATCATGTGCTTTATCCCAATATAGGACCAGATCAAAGATTTTGAATGTTTTCACCTTGTCCTTCCTATCAAACCATCTCTTAATGATGCCTTGGTGTTTAGCAAAGTTCTCTAATGCTTCATCTCTTTTCTCTTCAAGTTATAGAAGCTTAGCCAAATCAGCCTCATGCCTATCCCCTTCATCATAATAATCATTAATGAATTGCAAAGTGGGGATTTTCAACTGGATTGGGAATACTGACTCGAGACCATACACAAGGTGATAAGGAGAGGTTCGTATAGAGGCCTTGTGTCTAGTATGATATACCCAGAGGGAAAATCTAAGTTGGGTATGCCAATCCTTAGGGTTTCTCTCTAACAATTTGTGGATGACTGCTAAAAGATTCTTGTTTGAGGACTCAACCAAACTATTTCTTTATGCATAATAATTAGAAGCAAACTTGATGATAATACCATGATCAAAAGCCCATCCCGAAAACTTTAACAAGGCAAATGTAGGACCCATTATCACAGACTAAAGCATTAGGACAACCAAAGCGATTCATAATACCTGATTCCAAAAAATTAATCACTACTTCAAAACTACATTGCTTACAAGCAAGAGCTTCAGTCCACCTAGTAAAGTAATCAATTATAGTGAGGATGTACCTATGGCCTAGAGAGGAAGGTGGGTTGATTGGACCAATAAATTCCAAACCCCACTACGCAAAGGGTTTTACCTCAATTACCGACTGAAGTGAAAGTGTTGAATGCTTCTCCTTACTTGTTGTAGTTTAACATACATGGAAGGTCCTCACATGGTTATGTGCATCCTTGAATAAAGTGGGCCGGTAATACCCTGCCCTCAAATCTGATTTGCAATAGTTGATCTAGAACCATGGCCTATGCCATACTTGTCATGGAATTCTATCATCACTCATGTAGCCTCTTTCTTTCCAAGACAACAAAGGTAAATACCTTCATGATTATTCTTATATAAGATATCCGCTTTCAACATATAGCTATCACTCTTCAAATGCAACACTCTCTAATGTACAATATTGAGATGGTCAGGACACCTTTGATTCAAAAAATAATATGCAATTTCATCATACCACTCATTGGGAGAGATGTCTTAAAGATGGTATTGTTGGGCTATAAGATCAGGACCAATCTTAGCCATAGTCTTAGTCAATCCATGTCCTCTCACAAGCCCCATGGGTTGTATTTTGATATCATATTCTTGTAGCATTGTAACCCATTTTTCCCTTCATTCTCCCAGTTCATTTTGCATCAATAGGAGCTTGACTGCAGGATCTAGCACTATTACAAAAACCTTATTTCTCAAGATGTAGTGCTTGAACTTTGTCACACCTCTGACCAAAGCATAAGCTTGTTTTTCAACATTGGGATATCTCAATTCTGCATCTTTCAACGGAGCACTCATGAAGGCTATAGGATACTCACTTCCTTGGTTAGATTTTTGAGTTAACATACTAGTACAAGAATGATCAAATGCAAACGAGTATATATAAAAAGGCTTGGAATAATCAGGGCTCACAAATACTGGGGCATCAACTATTTCCCTCTTAATTTTTGCAAAATCTTGTTTCACTTCAGCACTCCATTCAACTTTTGCATCCTGCTTCAACATTACATTCAAAGGTTTAACTATTTCTGCAAATCTGGTAATGAACTTTTTGACAAAGTTGATTTTCCCAAAAAAGGACTTCATCTCCTTTTTACTAGCTGGAGGTTGGATCTTTAGTATTGCCTCTATTTGTTCTAGATCAATGGATATGCCTTCTTTTTAGATAAAATGTCCTAGCAACTTCCCTTCAGTGACTCCAAATATGCACTTCTTAAGATTAAGTGAAATACCAAATTCTCTGCACCTTTGAAATACCTTACACAGATTTGCAATATGATCCCCTCATTTCTTGGAAAAAAAGGTTAAATCATCCATATAGATAATGATGCACTTACCAATGATATCCTTGAAGGCAATGTCCATATCCCTCTAGAAATTTTCCCCTACATTGATTAATCCAAAAGGAATTCTCCTGTAAGCAAAGGTACCCTACTTCGTGGTGAAGGTAGTCTTGTGTCTATGCTTGTATTGCACCATGACCTGATTATACCCTGAGTATCCATCTAGAGAGGTCATCATCTAGGATCCATTAACGATTTGTAACACTTCATCCAATGATGGAACAAGGTAGTTGTCTTTTTCTGAGGCACGATTAAGATTTCAAAATTTATTAAATGGCTCAATCACTTAACATAGCATTGGAGCTTGCAAATATGTTTGGCTAGAGCAGTTTTTGTGTGAATTTGAAGCCTACACAAGATTTTTTTTACAAAATACATCAACATTTCCATCCCATGGAATGCTACGATCATAGAATATGTACGAAATGAATTTGTTGGAAAATCTTTAGAAATTTTCAAGAAAATGCAACATATAGGTGTGAAGCTAAATCCCATGGACTGTATCGGTATTCTCATCAAGAAGTCATAGCTTATTCAAAAGATGCAAAGCTTTTATGGCTATGAACTGTCAGGAATGTTGGCGCTGGATTGCATGTTTCAAAACAAAGAAAGTTTATTGAGTTCGAGATTCATTTGAAATTCTTGATCTATCGACACCATTTGGGTGAATATAGAGTATGGACTGGATTTTTAAATTCAACAATCATTGGCTCATGAAATAGAATACTTAGAAACAATTTACATGGTGTTTTTGGAAGCAGTTTTTGACTTATATGGAAAATGGTATAGAAATTCATAATCTAGATGGGCATATAGACCCTTTAGAGATTTAAATTTTTACCCAAATACTTCCTTATCAATAATTGAGCACTGGTAATTTAGTTGTTATGCTCACAATATTAGCCATGTCAAAGTCACAATGGATGCAGATCAAATAAAAGATATATAGTTATAGTAAAATGGATAAGCATATCGGCCTTCCTGTGCAAATGGATGATTGTTTTGGTTGTTGATTGCACGCCATGCAAGAATAGAACAAGAAACTATTGCTCAATCCCTGCAAAGGCCATGATATTGTGTGAAAAAATTCTTCAAAGAGATGTAACCTCATGGAATGCAAATACAGTAATATGTGGGTAATATGTTACCATGTCATATAAAGGATAAATTTTCAAGATTGAGGAAGTCATTGATGAGTCACTGAATGAAAATGGAGAGGTTGTAATGGGTGATTCCCAATGGTTCTATAATAGATATCGGTATCCTCACAGTGAACCTTCAAATATATAGCTCAAGGGGGGTATTATTTAATAGAATATGTGGTTGTAGGGATGCAGTTTCATGGGTTCGATGATCATAGGATGTGTATAGATTTGTTGAAGAGGCTTTAAAAATAATAAATACAAATTTCTATGCAAAGCATCACCTTGCTTAAAGTTGGAAGGAGATCACGTTGATGTTTCATTATCCCCAGCCTATAAATTTCAAATAACTACATCTACTGAAGTTATAAGTAGAAGATTTTACCAGATAGGCAAACTCAACACTAGTTCTTGCTTGAGTTGTTCAACAATGTCAAAGGTCTGGTCTTTATGACAAGTTTGTTGCAGCTAAAAAAATGGATTAGGGAATTCACAATGGCTTTACCGACCATAAATAATTGCCTCTCAAAAGCCATTGGTGTAATTGCACGATATCGGGTTATGAAGAGTCGATGCAATATGGGGTCTTTTATTTGTAAGAGACATGGACAAAAAGTGGGTTGTGATGAACGAAAAAAGCAAGAAAAAAATAAAAAATATTTCTTTAGAGTTTTCTTTGTCATCAAGAAAATTGGAAAGTTTCTTTTATTATTATAAAAGAAAAATTAGTTTCAAGAAGTGGTTACATGACCAACAAAGGAGCATGCTTTTGCAAAGAAATCATTTAAAAGAACTTATGATCTCAAGAAGATGGTGAGTCCCTTATTAATTTTGTGCACTAATTTTCAAGAAACGGTTCTAGAAACCGAATGGTCTCATCGAAGGGGAAGGTTATATATTGTAAAAAATTTCTATAAAGGGGGATCTTTATTTCCACCTATTTTGGGAAATAGGGGAAGTAGGGGCAATATTATTTTATTTTCACACAATTTTGTTATGTAATCAAAGAGGCTTTGAACTCATATTTTGGAGAAATAAAGAAACTATTTATGGGTCTGTGCACTCATTAATTTTCTCTTTTGATTGCATATGTCTTTGTGCCTTTGTAATCATTCTCCAAAGTTTTATCTATTGTAGCAAACTGCATATGTGATTGTTTATGAAGCTTTGAATTTAGAACCCATCTGTTGAAGGAAATTTGTTGTCTTTTCCTGTCATTGTTTCTCATTTGTGGGTGTTGAGTAAATGGACTTTGTGTCATTTTTCTACATTCACTTAATCCTAAATTTAATTCTTCACATCTATTTCACGGTTATGGGTAGATGTCAGTTTACCTTTTCTTCTTTCTGGTGAAAAGAATACCCAGTATTTTCAATTCATTGCAAATCATTTAAAGGTAGTTGTGCCTTGTAAAATAAGTAGAGAGCACTTGCAAATATCATTGCAAGTGACTCAACTATTAGTACTATTTGTTCTTCTTGTTGGGCATTCTGAGTCATGTTCTTTCATTCATTTTTGAAGGATAAATCTGTTAACTAATAGATTTTTGGCAACTCCGCTAGGGAACGAAAAGATTGGTGCTTTGTTTCAGATATTTAATGGTGCCTTCCCAGAAAAGAAGGTTGGCAACTCTGTTTATCTAAAGATCTCAGAAAAATGATTCAAGCCCAGGCCAAGCAAGGAAGCCAATTTAGAAAGAAATCTGCACTAACAGTTGAAAAGATATTAGAAGAGGTTTTGACTAGAGAAGATGAAGTGTTCCATTCATTGTGGAATGATTTTAAAGAAAGAATCTATGAAGCTGAAAAGAAGAAGTTGCATCCATCAAAAGATCATAAATCTTCTATATTGCTGACAAAGGTACATAAAAGATATTATATGATCAAAAATCTTAAACAAGAAATTTACCAGTTATAGACAGCAGTAGAAAGATTGACATTACTTAAGAAGGAGCTACAAAATGAAGACCCAACTTCTTTTAATCTTAGTGTTATTAGTGAGCAAGATCTTGGGCCTATATTGATCAAATCCAGTGACTCACCATTATCATGGAATCAGCAAAAAGAAAGGATTTTGAATCAGGCTGAAGATAGAAGACTAGAATCTTTCTTAGCATCCATTCAACCAAGTCAAGTTGAAACATCATTCAACTCTTTTGAGGAAGATGCATTATCTGATAATCATAAAGCTATTTTTATTCATGTTGCATTCTTGAATGATTTAGCCAATGAATTTCGGTGTGGGATTGTGAATGTAAATGGCCATATTGAAGAAATTGATATAAATACATTCACCTGCAACTCCAATGATGAAAAAGGAGACACAAATTTTGATAAGAAGGTCGAAGAAAAGAGACTATCAAAAGAAGGAATACATGCATCTAAGGGTAGTCCTATTGAATTTGCTAAAGGTATGGAAATTTTTTTCTCTCAACCTGCATATGTTCTCAATGAGGACTTTGTTTGTGCAAAAGGAAAGGATCTGGTTCATGTGAAATTTGATCCTATGATTATTGAAAGTAATTTTCAAATGCCATAGTTGTCAAACATAGACCCAAAAATTGATTAATCATGTAGTCTGCAGAAAGAAAGTCCAATGTATGGTGTTTCCCTTGTATGTACAAATAATGTATTGAGAAATGTTGCATGTAAGGAAAATATAACAATAGAAATGAAAGGAGAGTATGAGAGAATTGAAAATAAGACTAATTGGAGTAGATTTAATGCCTTGTACCTGCATTAAAAATACTATAAAAACTCAAAGGTAAGAGATAATCCTATTTTTGAGTTGCATGATTCTCAATCTATTGATGAAGATTTATTATCTTCTCATGAAAAAAACAAACCAGAAAGATATATTATTGAGAAAGATAAATTTGATTTCTCTGATTTATGTATACAAATGTAAAGTGGTGATATTCATAATGTCGACATTTCAAAATCAATATTCAAAAACTTTTGTTGTTGATTGTATGTTTATGAAAGAAGTTCCTGGTGATTTTTTAGTTCAAAGAGATGAAGAGGTTAATTTGATGATTTTTGAATTGGTGGTTGGGAAAAATAATAAAATTTCTTTAGTAAGTGATGACTTGGTGTTTAATAATGCCATTGAAAATGAAGACATTTGTTTTTTTGTTGAATGAAGGCTAATCTGAATCAATACAAGCCAACTTATGTTGAGTGATTCGTTCCTTTTTATTTGAAACAAAACATGAAGTTGTGGTTGGTTATATTCAAGAAACTATAAAGATATATGATGAGGAATGGCTTTTCAGTTGTAAGCTTATACACAAGAGCTTTGTATATGTGGTGAGTTGCCATTAGATCTGCATGTTATTGCTCAGTTTGCAAGCACTTCATGAGCATACATCTCTTTTTCGTAGCAGGTCCTATTTCTCCCAGCCTATTAATGGCTTCGTATGATTCATCTGGGAGTTTTCCAAAGGTAAGGGGCTAACACCCCTACACATATTTCTAAATAAGTTTTTGATGTGTTGTAGGTTCTAGTCGGTTTTGGCTTGTTCATTTTTGGATTGTGCTCAATTCCCCTCCACCCTTCTGCAAGCAACCCCCTAGTTTCCTACTTTTCTTTTCACTCCATACCCAATGGACTTGGACTGGTCTCTCCAATGATTCTGAAGTTCTCTGCATTTCACAAGGAAATACAGTCCCTAGTCAGAGCCAATGTTACTCCCCAAATTTGAACATTGAAAATTTTCAAATTTTAGTGCATCTCCTTTACACACCTTTCAACCTATCAAATCCCAATTTTTCATTACTTTTGAGAATCCATTAAATTTGGAATAAAATACTCTTATGAGCATGATCCTAACCCTATTTCGCATAATATGCCCAAATTTTACGCCAAAATACCTTACCATTTGAAAAAAATTAAACTTTAATTTTTCCTATCGCCAAGTTGCAAATGAGGCCAAAATTTAAATTATATGTGGCTAGAGATTAAAATTTCTTTGGGTTCTGCTCTGTGATGTTTGGTCATCATGTTATCCAAATTTCATGCAAAATGGAGTTCTAGTGAGAAAGTTATGAAGTTTTCCATTCTGGGTCCCAAGTTTATTCACCTGATAAATAAGTCAATGCATTGTCATTTTGAAGCATGTGTCTTAAAGAGTCTTTATTAAAAGGAAATTTTGCTGACTTTATAAAATTTATGAGTGACACCCTTTATAGTCAAAGGTTTTGAGAATTTTTGAACTCCTAATTAAAGTTCCAAAGTTCTAATAATTGTCGATGTCCCGACCATGAGGTTCAAAAGTTATTAAATGGCCTGACCGCCCGACATAGCATTGGAGCTTGTAGATATGTTTGGCTGGAGTAGTTTCTATGCAAATTTGAATCCCACACAAGAGTTTTTTTACAAAATGCATCAACATTGTCATTGCACAGAATGCTATGATCATAGAATATGTATGAAACGAATTTGTTGGAAAAACTTTAGAAACTTTCAAGTAAATGCAACATACAGGTGTGAAGCTAAATCCCATGGACTGTATCGGTATTCTCATCAAGAATTAATGGCTTATTCAAAAGATGCAAATTTTTTATAGCTGCGATTTGTTAGGGATGTTGGCATTGGATTGCATGTTTCAAACCAGAGAAAGTTTATTGGGTTCGAGATTTATTTGAAACGCCCAATCTGTCGACACCATTTGGGTGAATACAGAGTATGGACTGGCTTTTTAAATTCAACATTCATTGGCTCATGAAACATAATACTTAGAAACAATTTACATGGTGTTTTTGGAAGCAGTTTTTGACTTATATGGAAAATGGTATAGAAATTCATAATCTAGAGGGGCATATAGACCCTTTAGAGATTTAAATTTTTACCCGAATACTTCCTTATCAGGACTTGAGCACTGGTAATTTGGTTGCTACACTCACAAGATTAGCCATGTCAAATTTGTAATGGGTGCATATCAAAGAATAGATATATAGCTATCGTAAAATGGATTAGCATATTGGCCTTCCTATGAAAATGGATGATTCTTTTGGCTATGGATTGCACGCCATGCAAGAATAGAATAAGAAACTATTGCTCAATCCCTATGAATGCCATGATATTGTGTGACAGAATACTTCAAAAAATGTAATCTTATGGAATGTGAATACAGTAATATGTGTGTGATGTGCTACCATGCCATATAAAGGATAAATTTTCAAGATTGAGGAAGTCATTGATGAGTCACCAAATGAAAATGGAGAGGTTGTAGTGGGTGATTCCCAAAGGTTCTATAATAGATATTGGTATCCTCACAGTGAACCTTCAAATATATCACTCAAGGGTGGGTATCATTTAATAGAATATGTGGCCGCAGGGATACAATTTCATGGGCCTGATGATCATAGGATGTGTATAGATTTGTTGAAGAGGCTTTAAAAACTTCAAATGCAAATTTCTATGCAAAGTGTCACCTTGCTTAAAGTTGGAAGGAGATCACATTGATGAGATTCTTTTAATTATCCTTGGCCTATAAATTTCAAATAACTGCATCTACTGAAGTTGTAATTAGAATATTTTACCAAATAGGAAAACTCAACACCAGTTCTTGTTTGAGCTATTCAGCAATGTGAAAGGTCTGGTCTTTATGGCAAGTCTGTTGAGATTAAAAAAATGGATTATGGAATTCACAATGGCTTTACAAACCATAAATAATTGCCTCTCAAAAGCCATTGGTGTAATTGCATGAGGTTGGGTTATGAAGAGCCGATGTAATATGGGGTCTTTTGTTTGTAAGAAACATGGATAGGAAGTGGGTTGTGATAAATGACAAAAGAAAGAACAAAATAACAAAAGATTTCTTTAGAGTTTGCTTCGTCATCAATAAAATTAGAAAGTTTCTTTTATTATTATAATTAAAAGAAAAATCAAGTTCAAGAAGCAGTTACATGACCAACAAAGGAGGATGCTTTTGGAAAGAAATCATTTAAAATAACTTATGATCTCGAGAAGATGGGGTGTCCCTTATTATTTTTTTACCAATGATTTTCAAGAAATGGTTCCAGAAACCGAATGGTCTCATTGAAGGGGAAGGGTTATATATTGTAAAAAAAAATTATAAAGGGGGATCCTTTTTCCTGCTATTCTGGGAAACAGGGGAAGTAGGGGCAGTATTATTTTCTTTTCATAGAGTTTTGTTATGTAATCAGAGAAGCCTTGAACTCATATTTTGGAGAAATAAATAAACTATTTATGGGTCAATGCACTCATTAGTTTTCTCCAAATTTCTATCTATTGTAGCAAACTGCATATGTGATTGTTTATGAAGCTTTGAATTCAAAACAACCCATCTATTGAAGGGAATTTTCTATCTTTTCTTTTCATTGTTTCTTATCTGTGGGTGTTGGGTAAATGGAATTTGTGTCATTTTTCTGCATTCACTTAATACTAAATTTAATTCTTCACATCTATTTCATGGTTATGGGTAGATGTCAGTTTACATTTTCTGCTTTTTGGTGAAAAGCATAGCTAGATTTTTTTATTCATTACAAATCATTTGAAGGTATTTGCACCTTGTAAAATAAGTAGAGAGTACTTTCAAATATCATTGCAAGTGACTCAACTGTTAGTACTATTTTTTCTTCTTGTTGGGCATTCTGAGTCATGTTATTTCATTCATTTTCGATGGACAAATATGTTAACAAACAAATGCCATCAGTAGTCCATGAATTAAGGCTTCTTATTCAACTACATTATTAGTGCAGTGGAATTGAAGTTTGTGAGCAGCAGAAAAGGATTTACCTTTAGTACCAGTCAGCTCAAACCCAGCTCCAACACCCTGCTTAGACTTGGATCCATCAAATCTGAGTGTCAAACATCCAAGAGCCCTTGATCCTTTTAATCTCTCCTCATTAGTTTTGTTGTTGCTTGGAGGTTCTTCCAGAGGTATCAAGCTTTTACCTTTAGGATAATCCTATATACTTTGTACACTCATCTTAGCACTCTAATTCTGAGTGAGAAGCATTGTGGACCCTACACCAGTTTGGAAGAAGTAACTCTTCAAAGTTCATGTTTCTACTTAGTTGGATTTGATATTCTATGCACTTCTAAATAAACTCTTGAAAACTATCCAATAGGTTGAGTTGGCCATCTTCTTCATCATCACCCTCCTCTATTGATTCAACCAATGCTCCAGTGCTACTAGATTATGATGTAAGCTTATTGGGTACACTCTGCAACATGAAGATTTCATTTGTACCTGGTTCTAGAGGAGGAGCTACTAGTACATAATTCCCCAAACCGACCTTCGATACTAATATCTCATTTGAAGTGTTTTGATATTCAGTGATTACATACTTCATCCTTGGTTCCCTCTCATCCTAATTTGGTTTGAAACTCCTTTCCAAGGAAGCCACATGTGAGAATGTTCAGTTGAAACATACCCATTCAATGCCTTAGTGAAATTTCTGCCTAGGATCAGACCATAAATATCAAGAATATCTTCCACTTGAATGTTGATGATTTGTTGAATCCTAGGGCCTGATGCAATTTACATAGGAATCATATTTAGTTCTCCTACCACATTCACCTTCATTTTATCCAACTAAGTGACCTTTCGTTGAGAGGCTATAGGAGTTATACCTAGGGATCTATAAACAACTAAAGGCATGAAATTTGTGGAGGCTCCTAAATCTAAAAGGAAATTGTGTAATTTTTTCCCAAAGAGATGAATATAAATTAGAAAAGGAGGAGTTTCAACCTTGCCTTGAAATAGAATCAACTAAGTATTAGCTTGTGCAACTTGATTCCTATCCTTTTCTTTCCCTTTATCCTTAGATTTCCCTTGATTTTGATCTTTTGTTTTTTGTGAGGTAGGGGTTTTCCCAACTACTTCATTAACTACCTTATCTTGAGGAACCACATGAGTTTTAAAAGTTCCTAAGATTGCATTTCTAATAGCATGAACCTTTAACAGTTCAAAAGCATAAAGACTTACCTTCAATTTTTTGAGCTCCTCAGCTACATATTCTCCCAATTGTTCTATACTCATGTCAACATGGGTATCTTTAGGATAGTCTACCAGCTTCTCCTTACCTTCATCAGTGTCCTTTCCCTTAGAGGAATTAGATTGTCCTCCTTTTGTGAAATACTATGTTGACACGTGAGGATAGGATGGATTGTTACTGGCATGTGGGTCAGGTGGAGTGGTGAAGTTATTTGGAGGAATTGATGTAGTGAATGGTCCTCCAGCTTGCTTGCTCCTTAGATCATACTTTCTAGTGCATTATTGGAACATTTGAACCTCTTCAATGCCAGTTTCTTCCTCATCTAAAGCACCATTGTCATTCTCAGTACCTTCATTGAACAATTGTGAAATCTCATCCTCATTGCATACTTGCTCCACCTTGTCACCTAGTTCACTTGATTCTTGCTCTGGTTCATTCTCTTCACTTCGTGGGAAAGGATCATGATTCAACACCAAGACTAAAGAATCATAGGGGCTAGATGGTACCAATTCTTGATTGTTGGAATTGTTCTCAACCTCATACTGAAAGATGGATGTAGCAGTCTAGAACTCAAGGCAATCTAGTTCAGAATGTTGATTAGTCTTGTGAAGTATACACCACCTTGACTAAGCTACCTCAGCTAAATACACTCCACTTGAGGGATTTTTTTGAATAGCTAGTTGATCTAATGGAGAAACACCTCCATTATTTGTCCTTGTATTCCATGTTCTATTTTTCCTAGGTGGTTTTCTTCTATCAAATCCTTGTCCATTTGTCTATCCTCTATCAAAGTTCTTCCCAGATGATTTCCCTCGATCAAAGTTCTATCCATACCCTTATGTAGAATCCCTATTTTCCCTATTGTAGTTGGTCTGCATGTTCCTTTGGGAAACTTGAAGTTGGCTATTCTAGTTCCTTAGATAAGTTACATCCATATTTAGCTTCTTGACTTGCTCAATCAACTCATCCAACCTCTCTTTGTCTAGATTACTATAAGATGTAGATCTTGCATTGTTATGAGAATATCTTGGTGGTGTCCCCAAGCTCAGTGATTGATTCAATACCTCAAAATTCTACAAATAAGTGGGGAAATTAGACTGCTATTGAGGATTGAGGGGTTGACTAACATTTTGAGGATAACTAGGCATTGGTGGAGCTTGATTCATTGGAGGACCAAGGGAAATTGTGGTACGAGATTCATGATAGGTGTATGATTGGTTAGAGCCTGATTAAGTGCTTGAATTTGTCCAGGGTGATCTGCTGGTCCCAGAGATGGAAAAGGTCCTAACAAATGTTGCCTCAAGTTTGTGCTAACCTTGACTACTTTTGTATAGGCGCCAAGCAATGTGTTAGGAGGATTAGTTCTCCATTTAAGGAAGGTAGCAATAAGGCAGTCAAGGGCTTCAGAGTAAACTTCCAAGGCAGTAGCATCATCCACAACATAGGGAGCTTGTAGCCTAGTGTATGCATGATGAAATATATTATTAAATGACCCTATTAGCTCATTGACTTCCCTTTTAACCTTAGTGAACTGCAGATACAACTCATTGGAACTGATGGGAATTTTAAACTTCTACAGAAAAGCATTTTCCAATTCAATACAATTGTGGATTGACCCAATAGGAAAATGGTTATACCAATAAAAATCATCCTTTCCTAGGGAATATGGAAAAATCCTACATGAAACATCTTCATGATTGATTCCTCTATCCCTAAGATGAGTCTAGAAAATCCTAATTTTCTCCTCTTTCATTCTATTAGGATCATTCATATGAAACTTGGAGCAGAAATGTTCAGGATTTTTTGGCATGACATTGTAGTTATTAAAGGATAAGGATGATGGGTTATTTTCCAAGAAATCCATTGGTAGTGGTGGAGATGGTAGTGGTTGATTGAAATTTGGTTATGGTTGTTGAATGGGAATTTCCTTAGAATCAAATTATGATGGACTTGATGAAGGTGAAGATGATGGAGATGATGGAAATGGTGGAGCAGATGATGATTCTCCCCTTCTTCTGGCCCTTAGTGACCTAGTAGGGGCTTGTAACTCTTGAAAATCTTCCTCCCATGGTGTAGATCTAGTTCTTCTTCAAAATATCTAAGGAGAAACTACAAAATGAAAAATATCCAACTTGGTTATCCAGGGCATCCTTCTAGCATCAATCTGTTGATAGTGTTTTCTGCACAACAACTCAGACATAATACTAGTATCATATCTCTCTTGAAAGGTAAATCTATATTAGTAAGCCTCAAGAGATAACCCCAAGGTCTCTAATGTTAGGTTTTGACAATGAAAAACAACTCAATGATAAATTTGAAAATGTTGGTAATCACAAGGGACCTTACAAAACAAATGTTGGAAACTTCAAACTTATCAAATCTTGCAATAAGATGACACTTTTAATCCTAAAACCTAACTCATATTTTAAAAGAAATAACCAAAGATAAATGGTTTAGAGATATTTTAAAACTAAACTAATTCCTAGACCAATTTTGCAAACAATCTAATATCCAAAGTGGACCAATCCTTCACAAACCAATTCCTACTAAACCCAAATTAACCTGCAATCTCACAGAAATAATGCAATCTTCTAAGGAATTAAATATTTTTAGATCATGAAGCATTCACACAAATCAACCTTATTTTGCAATTGAAATGAATAAATAACCACAATTGAATTTAGCACATGAATTCAAGGCCCAGGCTAACTTTACACAACAACTTACAATTAGCAAGCTGCTAAAAGTATGGACAAAGGATTGATCAAACACTTCAAATCTCAAATCGTTAACAAAATTGCATCACATCTAAATCTAAAATCTAACATGAGACCACAATATCAAAGAAATTTCTCAAAGATTTTGGAAAAAAAAGAACCATGCAAGGTGAATAACACAAGAAATAACACCAAATAACAATGTCTTTACTTATATTGAATCACCCAAGTTTGCAACAATTCAAGTATCCACAATATTTGAGCACTTCCTCTCAGAAAATACTAACTCCTAGCTCAGTTATCACTATTCCAACTATGTATAACCCTTACAAATGAAGTTGGAGCCTCAATTTAAAGAAGAGTAACATTAGGTTGGCCCAAAATTAGGGTTTACATGCTTAGGTAGGCCCAACAGGCTGGACTAGAGTTTTTTAAATAAAATAAAATTACATTAAATGCTTGAAAACTAACTCTAGGTTGGCCTAGATTCTTCTAGAAATATTCCTTTTGATGGCACAAAATTTGAAGTTGTCCTTGCTTACTAGAAGGTCACATGTCTGACACAAATCCCTAGGTGGCTTGAGACTAGCTATCTTCCTTTTCTTTATTGGCTTCTTATTTATTGGCCAATTCTTTGAATTTCTCCAATATTTCCTTCACATGCTCTAGATCTGGAACTGGAATAAATATAATTCTTGTCTTGTGAGTCTTGTATTCTTCCAAATATTGGGGCATCATTTTATTCCACTCAACTTGTAACTCATGATATTTATCCAGTTTTGAGATATATATAGTTGCATCTTCTAGATTTTCTTTGGTGATTGGAGCACTATTAGAAGGGGCATAGATTTCATGCCATCATGACTACAACCTATTAATATTCACATTCTTTTGGAAAAAATTCCTTCTCCCAGTCATTATCTCTAGAAAACTAATATAGCTATTATATATCTCCTTCGTTTTTCCTTGTAACTTCATTATCTTCTTCAAGGCCTTAATAGGGAGTTATTTTCTATAATTCCAAACTTCTATCCATTCCTTTACCTTTCCAATATCATCTAAAGTGAAAATATTTATCTCTTTCAATTCCTCTTGAGGTGCTTGGAGGATTTGGTTTAGCTTTTCAACAATGGACTCATCAATCTTATTACAGTCTACAACAAACTGAGAGGTGTATTCAAGGAACTCAACTGCCTTAGTATGGATGCCTAAAATATGTGCAATTGATTCATCCCATCTCTTACTAACTTCCTAAAGCTAGTCATGTGTACTATGCACTAAGGATTTTAACTTCTCTAGTTTTGAGACAGCCTCTTTAGGCAACAACCACTCTAGAATTGATGAACTACCATCAGTACAAGCTTGCAGAGGTTTCATTAGGTGTTGAAAATATTTGTAAACATCATTCAACTATTTCTATAAGTTTTCCTTCTCCTCTGCTTCCTTAGCAAGTCTTCTGAGAATGGCCTATGAAGATTCCTAAAACTCTTCCTTTTCTTGTTCTTTGGTAGTTGGACCCAAATTAATAGTCTACACCCTATAATCAGTGGGTCTTACCTCATCCTTGAATTTTTCTGCTATAGGGACAGCTACATGAATGACTCTATTGTTGAACTCATCTCTTGAAAACTTGGAAATAGTTTTAGCCCTTTTCCTCTACTTCGGTTGCCCCCATTGTTCAAGAAATTTATCCTAGCTAAGAGTTTTTTCTTGGACAATTATTGGCTTCTTACTGATCCTTTTCTCCAACCATTCAACAATAGTAGAGTGTTCAGTTGCTACCTCTTTATTTGGACTATCAACCACATTTTCTTCAACATTCTTTTATGTTTCTAGTTGATCTTCTTGTTCATCTTTGTCTAGGTCCAAACTATCAACTATTTCTTCCCTATTCTCCCCTACCTCGGGATGATCCTTCGGTTCATCAATTATTACTTTCTCTAGAGACCTAGATGATTTTTCTTGTACTACCTCAGATTCCATGATCTTTCTCTTTGCCCCAGAGATAGATTGCTTCATCTCCTATATAAAAAATTTCCATTCTCCACTTTGAGGAGTAGAGACTTCATCATCTTCTTTCTCTAGTTGCTAAGGGTTATTAGATATATTACCTTCCTCATGAACTACTTCTTCTGAGACTTTTATATTATGATGAGAAATAATGGGAGAATTATTTCGTGTAGCTACTCTCCTTTCTATATCATCAGTTGGTGTCTCTTCATTTTGCACTTCTTTCTCTGCATTTTTCATCTCTTTCATTGGAGATTCATTGTGCTTGGGAGAATTTCTTCTGACAAAAACTTGGGGATTTTCCCCAGAACTTTCCACATCAACAACTTTTGCTAAGGAAGGAGCATCAGTAGTAGAACTACCTTTTCTAGCCTTTGTTTCCTTTTGTCTTTCAGTGATTATTCTCCTCTTCCTTATAGGTTGTGAAGCCTCTCCTACTTTAGTTGTAACATTAGCTTTGATAACCTTCTTCACCATGGGAGATGGCTTCTCCCCCTATCTAACATGTGTCTAGATCCTAGTTTTTCTCTTTATTGACATAGGTATTTCTTCCTCTTGAGCATCCTCCTCATGAGGCTCAGCAGTATCATCACCTTTACCATCTTCAACCTCTTCTTCAAGTTGAAACTCCAAGTCTCCCATCAAATCATCGGTGAATTTTGTACCATCAACCTCCAACTCCAATACCTTTTGCTTTACCCACAACCTAGAGTAATTCTTGACTAGCTCAGTGACTTGGTCCAAGTCTATTACCTCTTCCTCTGACCAGTTGATTGGAGGCAATGGCTTGTTCTTGTAAGGCTCATAGTCATGGTGTTGAACCATGTTTACCTCATCATCCTGCACTTGATCAGGCACCTCTGCCACCTTACATAGCCTTATTAGTTTAAGAGGAAATCGAGATAAACCTCCTTCTTATGGCATCAAATTCATCTTTGCAATTGTCCCAATAATCCTCAATGTGATCCTTATGCATAAATGTTGTGTTGGCTTGTTTATGGGCTTTTCCATAAGGATCAAATTTATTTTTGTTAGTATGAGAATATAGTTCACATTGTTCCATCTCTTTTTCAAAATGTTGAGCACTCTAAATAGGACATGCCTCTAGAGTTCCCATTCTCAAAAGGAATTTCTCCCCTAGCCCTTTCTTTTTCATCTCTTGTTGTAGGATATCCTCAAAGCCTACCATTTGTCTTGTTAGTTCCAGCATTAGAAGTTTGTTGGTTGGATACCTTGGTAATTTGAGTGGAACAACTAGAGATCCTTGTACCTAGATGTATGTGAACCTTTGAAACTATATAAACCATTGACCATATTGCTTGATTAATTCTATGGAATTAGCAGAGACTCTGACATGAAGAGCATCCTGTAACAACTTGGGAATGTACATGAAAAATGTATCATTTTCCCTCCTATAATTGGATGTTTTATGTTACAGTTGTGGTTATACATCCCATATCCTATCCTTCCCTATAGTCCCTTTGCACTTGAGATCTTTTTACTTAGTCTTATGTGCCAACATATAGACAAGATATGAAGTCATGATGAATATATTAGTCTCTTGTACACTTCTCAGTTGGGAATCCAAATTGTTACTTATGATTCTAGCCCAATGATAATGCTTGTTTGCCACAATTTGTGTGATGGAGTAGAACATCCAATTATAAAAGATGTGAGCCTCTTCTACTCCCATGACCCTACAAAAAAGAGTTATGATATCATGATATTCTATTTTAAAATCACTCCTGTGTAGTTGTTTGGGCAGCTGCAAGTTGTGGGGTTTGGGCTTCCATATCCAAGAGTTATTCATGATCTCCAAAGACCTATTGGGGTCTTCATCATAAAAATTGATTTCTTCCCTAATGTTAATTTCCTCAATGAGCTTGTGATGTGAGGAAAGATTGAACACCTTTGCAATGGACTGTTTAGTAAGATTTTCCATGACTCTTCCTTGTGGGCCAATTATAATTCTTGTTCTAGAGTCATAGTGCTTTGCACATTCTAAGACTAGCTTTGGACATAATTGTGTTGGGGGGAACCCTGTTGCTTGAGCCAACCCAGTGTGAGTAATGATTTGTGTTAATTGGGTTGGTGCATTTCCATACATCCTCTGCTAAAAGTCATCATAATCTATATGTCCCATATTTGTGTCTACAATCTCTAACCAAGTAGATGCAATCTTGGACTCCGACCATATGCCTTTGAAGTCATACTTCATCCTTTCTGCTCTTCTCTTGACCTCCTCTTGTACTAAAGTAGCCTTTGACTTAGATTCCTTGTCGAGACTCAATTCTACATATATCCATTAAAAAGAACCATAAACACCAAAATGGAAAAAATAACAATATAACACACTACAGATATTAATTCCCTAAAGCACCAATGTGTGTACTAATAATGCCATTAAATCAAAATGATAATAATACAAACTCTAATGGAAATACAAGGCAAGCAATTCATTTCAAAATATTTGTTATCACATTATGTATGCACATAAAACTCACTCAACTCATAAAATACTTCATGAAATGATCTTATAACCCTATGTGCAAAAACATTAGTCATTAGCATTGATATTTTGACACAAATGAAAGAGGTCGGGTAATCCAAGCTAGCTCAGATTCTCTGGTCAGACTAGAGCTTGGGTAATCTGAGCAAGCTCAGATTCCCCGAGATTCAACTATTCGAGCTAATTTCACGAAATAGTTTCGTAAAATGAAGCTACTTGACATAATTAAGCTCCTGCAAGCATTAGCCATCTTGACATCTTATTAAAATTCACATTCACTGAGGCTTGGTTCATTGTTCTCCTTAGATATTTGACGACTTAAGAAGTTTTGGTATTCCTAGATAACTCAAATTCCCCAAACAGTACTTGATCAAAGAGTCACTTAAATGTTTGACCTTCATTGCTTTGGACATCAGCATTTTGGGTAGGAACCAAATTTGGAAAATCCGAGGGGGCTTGGATTTTTTGAGCTGATTAAGGCTTGGACAATCTAAGCTACCTTAGATTTTCTGAGCATTATGCTTGAATGCACAATTTCACTTAGTGTTTAACTAGTTTGACATTGAAAAGATTTAAATATTTACTCCCTTAATGAAAACCCCTAATGCCTAAGATCTAAAACACTATACGATGATCACTCAATATCACTCGACCACTTCATTAAATGCATGACCTGAAACTAGGGTTTGAGGAGATTTATGGTTTCATGCTGACTCTAGGATAGGGTGATACTTTAAAATCTATTATCAACTAGGAAAATGCAATGCAAAGGAAAAACCAAAAAGATTTTCAATCATACTCCATTACCCAATCCACTTCGACTATACTCAAAAATGATCCCCTTGTAATTATGTCTTTAAAAGTAAAACCCTAGGAGAATAAATGAGAAACCAAATGGCATACAGCCTTCCCAATTCAACAATCACAACATACACTTGCAAGAAATCATCAATCATTTGTGATGCTTACCAAAATCATAAGAAGAAACCAGAATACCAACCTTCGAATCTCATGCAAAAAGAGAGAAGACTGCATTGGAAACCCTTGAGAACCTAGGAGTCATGACCCAAGAGCACAATCCCAACCACCAAGCTCAATCAACATAGGAGTTGGAGGCGGCCTTTCTCAAACCCAAACCATCATATGCAACAATGACCTTCAAGATATCCTAAAATTTGACTTATATTCACCTTTTGAGGACTCAAAATTCATTAAGGCATGCAATAAATGCGTGATGGGACACTTTTTAAAAGACTCGAGTATCCAAAAGAGGCTCAGACTCAAAAAATACGAGGGAGCCCAGATTTTCTAGCTGAAATAAGACTTGGGTAATACGAGCTACCTCAGATTCTCCAAACTCACTCTAGACTTAGCAAAATCAACCTCCCAATCAAAATTTCAAGCAAGGATCACTTCCAAGAGCTAGACTGACATTGCGGTGATGCAATAAGGAATCCAAAATGTTGATTAATCTTTAAGTACCTGGGTGAGACAAAACCAACACTGAAAGACCTATCCCTAAAGGGGGAAAAGGTCAGGACCCTATGACCAACAAACAAGAAAGAAAAGCAAGAAAATAGGGTCCCTGCCTTCAACGAGGCGCGTGTGCGAAAATTGCACAACACCTACCAAGGGGCATCACATGATAACCTACATGTTTAAAAACCTAGGATCATAACCAACATGTTCCCCTTGTGTTATTTTTCTCTCACCTTTTTGAGGCACGAGCTAAATTTTCTCCCTCCTCATTCTTTGCATTATCTCTTTTCTTTTTATAGCTTGGGAGCATACTCCATTTGTTCCCCTTGTAAGAAATTTCTCCTATCATCATCTGGGGTCACAACCTAAATTTTCCTCTTTTAGTTTCCTCTTTTCCCTCTCATCAAAATCCCTAGAAATTATTTTCTCTCCTTAACAACTTCAATTTCATTGGTGATTTATTCTCTCACTCTCATGAGTAATCAATTTAAGGAAGGCAAATATATGATATTTCACTCTCTTTTCATAATTATAATCATGATATTCATACCAATAATATATTAGGCCTTATTTGGCCTTTTATCAAATTTAATATTTAATCATATAGTCATTAATAACATCCTCAACTTTTATCTTTTATCCTTTTACATTTGGTTGGCAACATCAAGCTAAGCATAGAAACCTTAATGCCACTTTTACCATTTTAAGTTTTTTTATCATCATCACTAATACCTTTACCTTTTGGTCTATCCTAGGCCTAATATTTGTTAGATTCCTTGCAACCCCTACTATTATGAAAAATTATATGGTTTCTAGATTCTATTTTATATTTTCGAAGTTATAGTTCAAAAATTTCAAGGTTCTTCTTTATACATCTAATTTCTCTCATATCTCCCTAATCCTCTAGATCTCTTCCCCTATAAAAGAAAGTGTTCCTCATTTTAACCGTTTTATTTGTAGCATTATGAATGATTTATTGTTATGGAAATTTTTTAGTGTTATTTTTTTTCTATTGTTTATTTTTTCACATTTTCATTATGTTTTGTATGGAATTTCTCTTGTAGTTGTTGTTGCAAGTATGTGCAATTGGTGTTGTCATTGATGTCAACAAGATTTGGTGTTTTCAGTGCTGTAAAATGTATGAGAAGGATATTATTGCAAGGGTGTGAAAATTTTGTATTGAGTTCATGTTTTCTCTGATGATGCTTTGATTAGATGCATTATATTGCCATTAGTAAGCTACTAGTGTCAACCTCTAGTGTTTCTTTGATAAGATTTTTTCTATAGATGTAGGGTTGAGTTGCTATGTTGTAGTTGGCTTGATGGTGAAGAGGAATTGTTGAATATTTTGAGGATGTGTCTCTGGTACTTGGTTTCCAAGTTCTCTTGAGAAAATTTGAATAAAAAGAGGAAACAGTGTGTTGTAGTGGTGTTTTGGTATACAAAGTAGCATTCTAGTTTGGCTCCTCATTTCTTCTATGTTGAATATCTTCTTGTGTGGTTTAGATATGTTGATCAAAGGTGTTCACAGGTGTTTTATGCAAATTTTGGTGTGTTGGATCATTGTACAGAGGAATTTGTGTTCACTAGTGTGGGGATTGTGTATTGAAGAGGTTTCTAGGTGAAATGTTTTTGCTTCGTATTTCTCTATAAAAAATTTTAAGGTCTTACGTATCTAGAAGGATGTTGATAGTGTTTGTATATTTCTTTAGTTGAATTTTTTCATTGTTTGGTGCTTTGGATGTTGGTTTCTTGAGTTATAGTGTATAGAAAAATTGTTTGAGTGTACTGAGTGTCTACATTCTTCAAGTAAAAGTTATTGTGAAGGAATTTTTTAGATTCTAGGGTGTTTGTGGAATATTCTAGATCATTTTCAAGCATGTAGTGTGGTCTACAAGTCATCTTTGGATTTGAGGAAGCATGTGCTTAAATTTTAATGGTGTTAACATAGGTTTGGTCAACCTTGGGTGTTTACCCTAATTGTGGAGTTGCTTTGGTGTTTGTGGAAGAGTGGAAAGGAGATTATGAGTGGATTTATGTCCAAATTAAGGTGTGTTGTGGTCCACCTTCATTTCTTTATGATGCAGAAATGTTTTTTTTCTAGCCTAATTTGAATTTACATGTTTGAGGTGCATATCCAACCTTGGAGAAAGTTTTCAAACTTGATGATGGTATAAATATGTGTTCTATTTTTGAGGGATGATAAGATATATTTGAGTGATGTGAATGATTCCAATTGCAAAGTTGTAAGTTACAAATTTTGAAGTGCAATGTGAGCTTTCATGTGTTAGATTAGTAGATGTAGTGATAAAAAGGTGTCTACAATATTTAGTAATAATAAGAAGGTGTTGGTAATGTAGCAAACTTTTCTATTGCATTGAGATGGATTTCTCATCGTAACATTCTTCTCTATCTTCTTTTCTATTTTGATAGTGAGCCTTTGGAAATGAGCCTTTCTTTTATGTGGGTAGTGAGCCCTCCAGTAGTGAGCCTTTTTTAATCAGTGTTGTTATTACTTTATATTGTGAGCTAATCCTCCCTATGGTTTTTTCCTTCTTTGGTTTTCCATGTAAATTTGGTGTTTCTTTGTGCATGGTGTTGTTTTGGTTATGTTTATGTTATCTTCTGTCATGATAAATCATTCTAACAAATTAAGGGTTAAATGAATTAGTGTGGATCTGAATGTTTGTGAGGATTTTGAAGTTTTAAGGTACAACTGATTCACCCCCCCTCTCAATTTTCTTATGCATTGAACAATTGGTATTAGAGAAATTTTCCTTGGAAGTAAGCTTAACCACTTAAGGTAGATCTAGGATGGTGCACAAGAAAGATATTTTTCTATTTGATGTATTAGATTATGCATTCTAGAAGACGAGAATGGAAGGTTTTTTTATTTCTCTTAGATTGAAATCTAGAAGTATGTTGAGACTATATATTCTATACCTACAAATGGTCTGAGCTCTGATGATGAAATCAAGGTCTATGAAAATAATGGTAAATCAAGGTATACTCTCTTAAGTGGTCTTGCTAATTTGAAATTGGTGAAAGTTATGAATCTGAAAACTATTAGAGAAATTTGGATAAAGTTAGAAAGCATTTTTGAAGGAGATGAAAATGTCAAACAAGCTAAGATGAATAACCTGAAGATCTTGTTTGAGAACCTGTGGATGTTTGAAGATGAAAAAATTACAAGATACATGTAGAAAGTGGATGAAGTTGTCAGTTCCATCAGAGGTCTTGGTGGAAATCTTAAAGAACAAGAAGTGGTAAAGAAGGTACTTAGAACTCTTCCTAAATCTTATAGTCATAAAGTTTGTTCTATTGAGGAATCTCAAGATTTGAGTAGATGTACTAGAGATCAGTTGTACGGCTCCTTAGCTACTTTTTAAATGAGAAAATTCAGTCCAAGTAAAGCAAAATTTGAGATTTCTTTTAAGGATAGAAAATCAGAAAATTCTGTGGAATCAAATCAAGAGCGTCTTGATGATGTGGAAGCTAACTTTGTGACAAGAATGAAAAATGGTAATAGAAATTACAGAGGTAAGTTACCGTTCAAATGTTTTAGTTGTGGAAAGATAGATCATTATTCTTCAAGATTTCCAAATAGAGCTTTGAATGACAAATAAAGGAGAACAATGATAAGATGATTAAGAAAAGTTAGTATGTTAGAGAAGATTCCAGTATATCTGATGATGAATTTAACTATGGGGATGATGAGGATAGTGAATTATTTTTCATGGATTTGAAAGATTAAACTAATTCTTCAAACTCTAAGATATGTGTAAAGGAAAGTACTTCGAAAGCAAGTGTTAATACTAAAGGAACTTTGGTTTCTACTTTTCATGCTAAACAGGATAAGAACTACTGGATCATTGACAGTGGATTCTCTAATCATATGATAGGTGACAAGATTAATTTTGTTAAACTTGAAAAATATGGAGGAATGGTTAGGTTTGATGTTATACATTTTCTAAGATTTATGGAAAAGGTTCAATTAGTTTTATTGGCAAGCATAAAATTGATGATGTTCTTTATGTTAAGGGTTTAAGACATAACCTCTTGAGTGTTGGAAAAATGTATAGAAAAGGATACAATCTTATGTTTTGGGATGATGGTTGTGAGATCAAAAAAGGCTTCAAAACTATAGTTGTTGCCGGAAGAAGGAAAAATGGTTCAAATTTCTATCACATCAAAGGTGTTGATGGTTGTTGTTTCCTGAATCAAATCAATGAGAGTTGGATATGGCATATAAGAATGTGTCGCATCAATTTTGATAGCCTAGTAATAATAAGTTTAGTTCAAGTTGTCAAAGATCTTCCAAAGATTACAAAGCCTATCAATGTTGTTTGTAAGGAATGTCAAGTTGGAAAGCAAGCAAGAAGAAGTTTAAAAGTCAAAGAACAATCTTCTACTAGACTATTGGAATTGGTGCATATAGATATTTATGCCCCTACTAGAGTAAGAATTCTTCAAGGTGAGAGGTACTTCATGCTATTGATTGATGATTATTCTAGAATGACATGGGTTACTTTTCTCAAAGAAAAACCAAAATATCTAGATAAGTTTAAATCATTCAAAGTTATGGTTGAGAATTAAATGGATAGGAAAATAAAATTCTTGAGGTTTGATAGAGGTGGATATTTTACCTCCAAAGAGTTCAATATCTTATTTGAAAATCAAGGAATAAAAGGGAATTTATCTACCCCTAAGACTCCTTAGAAAAATGGATTGGTTGAAAGAAAGAATAGAATTTTTTAAGAAGCTGCAAGGACAATGATGAAAGAAGAAAATCTACCAGAAGTCTCTTGGAGAGAAGCAATTCATACTAATGTTTACATACTTAATAGAGTGAAAACAAGAGAAAACAACACAAAAACTCCCTATGAGCTATGGTATGGAAGGAATCCTATTGTCAAATCCTTTAGAGTATTTGGAAGAAAACTTTATATCAGAAGAGATGAATAAAACATAGGAAAGTTTGAAGCAATATCTGATGAAGGTATCTTCCTTGGATATTCTACTAGAAGTAAAGCTTACCAGTGCTACAACAAGAGGCTAAGAAATATTTTTGAGAGTGCAAGTGTTGAGGTTGATGAAGACATACAAAATAATTCAGTGGTGATAGATGGATATGAATCAAATGATTCTTCTTGTGGAGAAGAAGAAAAAGATAAGGAAAAGAAGTGTAGATTGAAGAGGAAGAAGCTTTAGAAAGGATTCCTAAGACTCCTAAATATGTGTATAAGAATCATTCTAAAGAACAAATCATTGGTGATAAGAGAAAAGGTGTACTAACAAGAAGGAAAGTTGTTGAAGAACAAGTAAATCTATGTTTAATTTATAAAGTTGAACCAAAAATAATGATTGAAGCATGCAAGGATGAGTATTGGATCAAGCTTATGGAAGAAGAAATATTGTAGATTGAGAAGAATCAAACTTGGGAACTTGTCCCAAGACTAGAAAACAATAATTTGATTAGAACTAAGTGGGTATTCCTTTAGTGTTTCTTTGATAAGTGGGTTAACCTTTAGTGTTGCTTTGATAAGATTCTATCTATGGATGTATGGTTGAGTTTTTATGTTGTATTTGGCTTGATGGTGATGAGGAAGTGTTGAATATGTTGAGGATGTGCCTCTAGTGCTTGGTTTCCAAGTGATTTTTAGAAAATTTGAATAAAAAGAGGAAATAGTGTATTTCAGTAGTGTTTTGGTATACAGAGTAGCATTCTGGTTTGGCTCTACATTTCTTCTATGTTGAAGATCTACTTGTTTCATTTAGATATGTTGATAAAAGGTGTTCATAGGTGTTGTATCCATAGTTTGGTGTGCTAGATCATTGTGTAGAGGAAGTTGTGTTCACTAGTGTGCACACTGTATATCGAAGAGGTGTATGGGAGAAATTCTTTTTCTCTGCATTTCTCTATAGAGTGGTTTTAGGTCTTGCGGATTTGGAAGGATGTTGATAGTGTTTGTATCTTTCTTTAGGTTAATTTTTTTATTATTTGGTTCTTTGGAAGTTGGTTTCTGAAGTTGCATTGTATGGCAAAATTGTTTGAGTGTACTAGGTGTGTACATTCTTCAAGTGAAAGTTGTTGCGAAGGAATTTTTTGGATTCCAGGGAATTTTTGGAATATTCTAGATCATGTTCAAGAATGGAATGTGTTCCATGAGTCATATTTGGATTTGAGTAAGTGTGTGCTTAAATTTTAAAGATTCTAACACAGGTTCAACTAATCTTGGGTGTTTACACTAATTGTGGATTTTCTTCGGTATTTGTGGAAGCATGGTGTGTCATGTATGAGTGGATTTAGGTCTAAATTAAGGTGTATTGTAGTCCACCTTCATTACTTGGTCCACCTTCATTCCTTTCTACCACAAGAATGTTTTGGTGCTGACCTAATTTTAATTTGCACGGTTGAGGTGCATAGCCAACCTTGGAGAATGTTTTCAAGGTTGAAGATAGTATAAATAACTGTTGATTTGTTGAGGAATTATAAGATAGATGTGAGTGATGCGAATGATGTGAATTGAAAAGTTGTAAGGTGTTAATTTGTGAAGTGCAGTGTGAGCTTTCATGTGTTATATTAATGGATGCAATGAGAAAAAGGTTTCCACAATCTATAGTAAGACTATGAAGGTTTTGGCAATGCAGTGGTAAAATTTTCTATTGCATTGAGATGGATTTCTCATTGTAACACTCTTCTCTATCTTCTTTTCTATTCTGGCAATGAGCCTTTGATAGTGATTCTTTCTTTCTTCTGGGTAGTGAGCCCTCTATTAGTGAGAACTTTGTAATTATTGTTGTTATTACTTTATAATGTGAGCTAATCCTCACCATGATTTTTCCCTTCTTAGGTTTTCCATGTAAATTTGGGGTTTCTTTGTGCATGGTGTTTCTTTGGTTCTATTTTTGTTATTTTCTTTCATGATAAATCATTCTAACAGATTAAGGGTTAATTGAATTGATGTGGATCTTAATATTTTTTAGGGTTTTGAAGTTTTAAGGTACAACTGATTCACCCCCCTCTCAATTGTCTTGTGCATTCAATAGTTTTCGAGTGATTACTTTTATTTGATATATTACAAGACTAGGTACATGAATTAATAACTAAGAAAAATATCTTTTGAATCTTCCATTTGTATTATATCCAATATATGTACATTATTATCTATGTGTTTAAAATAGTTTAATATACTTCTTCCATTTTCTTGTATTATCAAGTAGCTAAGATGGGGATAAAATGTAATAAAAAATTCCATAATTTTCATCTAATTTTATCATGTTTCATACTCATTTGATGTGTTCCCAATTTAATTTGTTTATATATTTTTTTTAATGTTCACACTTTTTCAAGCCATGTGCATCACTATTTTATCCCTTGTCCACATCTAATGTAGTCCTTTTGAGCTTGTGTGGATCCTTATGTGTTTGTAATCATGTATTCGTAACTCTTGTGTTTATCATTTTTCATGTGATCCATATCCCACCCACCAAAAAAATAATTTTTTAATATTCTCTCATGTTTTTTAACCTTTATATTATATTAAATTACCTATTTATCATAATTTTTAGATCCTTTTGACATGAAATTTCCTTAAGATTTCCTTATCTTTATCCTTGAATTTTTTTTGGATATATGGAATTAAATTCCAATATTTTTCCTTCAAGGGTGCCCCTATTTTTTGTTTTGAAAACCAAATTTTAGTAGAAAAAATTTAATTACTCACCTCCTATACTTTTATCATTCACTTGGCCCAAATCCATCAAAAACTTAGATTTTTTTTCCTCTCATGTGATCCAACCTATTGTGAACTACTATCTTTCTATTCCTTTTTAATCATTTTGAATATTCTATTGAAGTCACCTTAAAGACTCATATGAGCCAAGAATCCTTTGCAACAAAAAATAAATTTGTGTAGGAGAAGTAAAAAGAAAATGTGATAATGTCAATATTTTTTCAATATAAATATAAATAGAAACTCATAGAAGGTGTTTGAGATGAATGACTACCCCAAATGTAGAAAGGATAAGTTTGTAACAAGTGTTTATCAAGTGTCATATGCACATGAGTTGAGATGAAAAATAATATTTTAAAAGAAAGCTTAACTAACTAGGTGCAAATTGGACTCAAAAAGTAACTAGTCTACTAAAAGACGCATTCACACCAACACACACCCTTAAGTGAAAATTAGGGAAGGAAAAATACTCAAAGATAGTTCTTAACAACTAGGATTGATGAAGTACACATGTATAGATTATCTCTCATATATAGAGAAAATGATAAAACTCATATGAAAAAACAACTCCCCAAAAGCGAGAAAACATGAGGATTAAGTTGTCCCCAAATCTATGCAAAAAATATTAGGGACATAAAGATGAATGTGAGGAAAGCCACAAAAGCACAAAGAAACTACAAGTAGCTATCAAAGAATAACTATTATACTACTAAAACCAAAGAACCTCTACTAAAATAAGGATGAGTTTCATTAATAAAAAGGCACAAATTTGCATAAGAATGACACTACTTGAGCATTGCATTAATGCAGTCGAAGTTACAAATGAAACTACATGGGTGATAAAACAATACTATTCAAAAATTGCATAGGCATAGTTGTAAAGTCATAATTGTCGACCTTGAAAATTTTACACTATGTTTAGCCTCCCCTTATGTGCTTGGACCTAATTATGCTTATAGTTTGCCTATTTTATTATCATTTTTCTAAATTTTAAAATAAAATTGGAAATTAAAATAATTATTTAAATAACAACAATTAAAACTTCAAAATAGGTATGCTCTAGGGTGGTACCACCCATTACTAGCCTATTTTGGCCTGATTTTTAATATTTCATTATCGGTATTTTTATGTTCTCAATTTCAAATTCATTTTTCAAATTTTCACAATTAATTTTGCAAGAAATAAAAAATGCATATAAATATAAGTATTTTTCACCACTTGAAACTAGAGAAGAGAGATATGCTTGATCAAGAAGTCAATTTGAATATTAATTAAGAATCCAAGAGTAGAATAAGCAACACTATTACAAAAAAATTTCATTAGGCAATATTCATATTAGCAACATATAAAGTTCATAATTAAGATTGTTCATGTTTTATATTCATTTATTTTGTGATTACTAGAACTTGAAGGACTTCCTATCAAAAAGTAAATCTTTCTTCCATGAGATGTGTATCATGATTTCAATCCATCAAGAAGATTAGATCTGGGTGGCAAGATGCAACACTTGTCATTTATCACTTGTTTTTATCCATTTTCCTCTACACAGCCTAGGGTAAGCACTCATTACATCATCATAGAGATTGTGGAGGTGGAAACACCAAAATGAGGTTTGACTTAGGAAATCCCCTATATGGCACAACCCTTTCTCCCCTCTCTTTTTTTCAAGTGGAAATATGAATTAAATTTGGGAGAATATTGAAGACCTAATTGCCAAATCAAGCATTCAAACTTCCTATTTCATAAAATTAGGGCAAGAAGAATTATTCATCAACAAACAAAGTTTTGAAGTTGAGTCCAGTAGTAAAGAAGCTACAAATTATGACCCACCTACACCAATTAAGAGATTCCATGAAGTATAATCTCCCAATTCTAGGGAGGTACCGCCACTAACTAGGAAATTTCAACCCTAATTTACATGTAAGGTTCCTCTTCCTTTGCACTCTACTTTTTTGTCATCAATTTTTGTGTGTCAATCTTGTACTTTTTTGTATTCACATTAGTTTGTTGTAATTGCATAGTTGACCTAGTTTTACACTTAAAAAATCAAATCAATTTGATCCCTAATCAATCAAATCAACCTCGCAATAAAAAGAGGGACCAAAAACCTAATCAACCATTTTGGATCTTCGATTAAGGATAGTAGCCAAGTGGTCTTTTGTGATCAATTTTGGTTCCTCTCTAATGTAATGTCAGGAAAGATGTGATTTAGATCCTATATCCCTTTTCCCACATCACATTTTGGTGAACCTGACACTTTTTACATTTTCAAAAACTTTGGAAATCATAAATATTTTATCTTGAAATCTGAATGCAATCTTAGGTTATTTTCATTTGTCAAATTGCATGCATATTTTATTGAAAATCATTGAAAAGGTAACGATTTGCATATTTTTTCATCTCAAAAACTCAAAAAAAATTATCTTTCAGCATTTTCAAGAAAAAATTAGTTAATCACAATATTTTAAATTTTAGAAATTATCATTTGAACATATTGCATTGCTTTAGGATCACATGTTGTTACACTGCCCTTTTGTTGTGGAGGTGTGGGAGCTAGCTTTAGAAAGATTGGGGATTCATTGGATTATGTGTAAGGATATCAAATCCTTTATCTTGAGCTAGTCTGGACCCTTTTTCCACCCTCTACCTAGTGAAATTTGGAACCAGGTCCCTCTGATTATTTGTTGGTGTTTATGGAAAGAGAGAAATAACAAGATCTTTAGGAACATGGAGATGAGTCTGAAAGAGGTTTTTGGTATTGGTCCTCAGTTCATTGTGGAAAATATATCACTTTTCAAAGGGAAAACCCCTGACAAAGGTATGACAGAGGTGGAAATAAGTATGGCCAAAGCTTGGCATTAGAACCTGGATGATAACTCTTATGACAACTCCAAATCCCTAGCTCAGAGTGTCACTATTTGGAAACCCCCTGACAGAGGTTGGTATAAACTAAATTTTGATGGGGTTGCTAAAGGAAACTTGGGCAGAGCTAGTATAGGAGGTGTGATCAGGGATTACAAAGGAAATTATATGGTTGGTTATTCCAAGGGGATTGGTGTTCATTCTTCTATGATTGTTGAAGCTAGAGCGTTGTTGAAGGGCTTATAGTTGGCTATCTCCACATGGATTGAGAACCTTCATATTGAAGGAGACTCTAAGTCTATTATTGATGCTATTAACTTTGATAGGTTGTTGGGGTGGAGTACTAAAGAAATTCTTCTAGACATTAGGCTCTTTGTGTCAAAGCTAAAATTCAAAGTTGCCACCCACATTTACAAGGAGGGAAACCAAGTGGCTGATGCCTTAGCCAATTTTTGCACACACTGGAAAGTATTCAAATGCTAGAATTCTTTAGGGAACCTACCTCCTGACATTCAAGTTTTAATATTGAAAGAACAAAGTCCTTATTTTGACCCATGATGATAACTAATCAAGCACCTTGCTAGATTTTTTGGGGGGTCCACATGCTTGTATATTGGGCTTTGTGGATGAGTTTAAATTATGGCATGGATAACAAGTGGCATAATTCAAATTATGGGAAGAAGCCCATTCTGAAAAGGGAAATCATGAGATGTTGCAATAAGTACTTGATGATTAAAACTAAGTTGGATCGTACCCTTCATAATATCCTTTTGGGGATCATGTTAAGCTACCATATTCCCAAGGTTTTTGATTTTGAGTTTGATGTCACTAATAATTATCAGATCAAGCTCCTTATTGGCTCTATTTTGTTTGTTATTTTATCTTCATGTTTGATAGCTAACCTTTTTGGTTTTCCTAAATTTGGCCCACCCCTGGAAGCTAACTTCCTTGGTGTTTATAATTTTGGCCCCATGGCCATCTTGCCTAGGTTTCTACACATCTTCTACATGGAAGGAAAACCTTCCTTTCCTTTCAAATCCCGCTTACTTAGCCAAATGTGTGCGGAGATCCTCCTTTATGTTTATGCTAAGATTTCTCTTTTGAAATTACTTATTCATGCATGTGACCTGTCCTTTGCCTTGATTATCAAAGACTGTCATTTCTAGCTTAAAACCATTAATGTGCAGGTGATTTTTCACCTTTCTATTATCTCTAAACTTTTATTTTCTCAGGGTTCTTGGTTATCCTATGTGCAAAGTGACATTATGGATGGTGATAGGGTGTAAACTAAACTAGATAACTACAATGAATTTCGTAAAGACCTGCTTGTTTGGAATATTTGTGTCGAACATGGTCTTGCTCCTCTAATGGAGAGACTAGTGGGACAAGACCCTAATCTGTCTACTTAGTTTGTCAATTCGTGGAAAGATCGTCGTGTGACTTTCAGAGTCATTTCCTTTACTGTGGATGAAGAATTGATTATGCAAGCTACAAGGCTCTAGTGTACTAGTATGAAGCATCTGAAACACACCAAAACTCAGGACAATGAAAGTATGAACAATTTATTTGTGGGGAATGAGGTGCCAGTGTGCAACCAATTGAGGTTTAACCGGGAGGCTCTCCCTCAGCCGTGGAACCTGGTGTGCCTTGCTTTGATGAAGTATGTGACTCTAGAAGGTAGGTACAAAACCTATTACTTCTACCATTTCCCTTTGTTGAATCACCTCAGGCATAAGGTTTTGTTAAGATTTCCTTGTTTCCTTCTTATGGACTTAGAAAATTCAATTGAAAAATGTGTTATGGCTGTTGGTTAGAATCTTAATGACCCTACTCCCATGTTGCTCCATCAAGGCCTTATTTTGAGGCTATACCATTTCCACCTTTCCTTATGTCCACCAAAACCCATATCGGTTGTCTGCATTGATGAAATTGAGCCACCCACTATTCCTAATTTATCTCCCATTGAATCTAAAGTCCCTATTAATAAAAACCACCTAGTTCCTACTGACACACATAAATCCAATCCCGCTGCTAAAAAGCTTAAAGGGAATGAGGGAGCATCCCAAACTAGTGTGGTGGCTAGTCTTTATGAACTGAAAGCAACCCCGACCAAGACTACCAGCAAGCCTACCCAGAGAAAGAAAGGCAAGGAGGAAGTGAAGGAGCCTCTGAGCAAAGGAAAAAAATGGGGTGAGCAATGACTCTGTGGGGGATACAGTGGTTGCGAAGATAGTGGTTATTGGTTGTGATTCCATCATTCAGTGCTCTAGTAGGTTGGCCATGAATAGGAAAAAAGTGTAGCTGAAATATTTGTACATGGGAGAGGAGCAATCGAACAACAAAGATAGCAAGGTCGAAGAGGAGTTTGAGGGTGAGGAGGAGGAGCGTGCTAGAGGTCCCTACTCTATTCCTGACAAGGAAAAAGTTCAGAAGGAGGTTTCCATCTCTCAGTCTTTGAAACTGCTAGAGGTTGAGCATACTGATACTGGAAAGGCTACGGTTGGAGGGGAGGATCTCTCTATGCTAAAGGAGAGATTGGATAAAATTGACAAAAAAATTTGCAGTTTGACCTACTTCATGGTTAAGCTAGTCCACTGTGTCACCAGTACCCTGTCGGCTGTGATGGAGGATGAGATGGAGATGAAAAATACTGAAGACTGTCAGGAGTGGGTCAAAGATGATGTTGTAAATCTCCCATCAAATAATTGGGAAGAGGCCAGTTAGTCTATTGTTGTTTGTCTATGGTGTCTATTTTTTGGCTTTGTGTTTTTTGATGCTTTTTGATCTTGAACTCTATTGGCCCTAGTGGCTCTATGTGAAGGGTACAACACCCTATAAATGTTTCTTACCTAATTAAAAACAACATAATATTTTATGCATATGTGTACTTCACATAAAATTAGATTTTTGTGCATTTCTAAAAATATGTTTTCTTTTAGACCTGAACCTATGTAACCTTAGATATTTAAACATTGTAGTTGATTTTTATATTTTGAAAATGTTAGAGTATTGCACCTCTAGTCTAGGGTGTCACCTCCCTTGTCCAACTAATCTCTATCCAAATTTTAGTCATAGTTTTTCTTTGTGACCTCTATGCAAACATTATGTTTCTAAATTTTATTTTAGCTTTTTTCACCTTCATCTATTTTTCTCTTCATTATATGAGCACCCAAGCATCTTGAATCTTGTAATAAGTTTATGAGCTTTACAATTTGGTGTCCAATATCCACTATCCCAATGAGATGTAGTTATAGACTTATGTCTTCCCATGTTGTAATCACATCTAGTGTTGAGATTTATTCTCATTTCTCTTTCACTCAAGGAGTTAATAATCTATCTTTGATTCTCTTCCTACTCCTACATTTCCTATGTCTTCTTCATCACCTAATGTGGACTTGGAGATTATTTTTTCCCATTTCCTTGATGATGAACTAAAACAAATGGACAAAGACTTAGAGATCCTTCAATAATACTTAAGCACGAAATCTTTGGTTATCAAAATAGCTCCATCAGTGGATAACCTTAGGAAGCTAATCAATAATTCGTAAGGGATATAAGTATTATGTACCCTAGATCATATAGTAGATGAAAACATCCCTATGAAATCTATTTGTACCCAAGCCCTCACTAATGATCAAAATAAAATGAGAAGACAATTCTCCTCTCCAAAAACCATGCCTTTTATTCCTACTTTTACCCCTACAGTCATATAATCCACCACACAATATAGCAATGATCTTAACTCTAGTTTAGAGATTTCTTTTGTAAATCATTATAGCTTTGTCCCTTCATCCACCATACCTCCATTCACTCCACCACTAATCAACTCTAAAAAATATAACCCTCCAACCATTAATAATAGCCTACATATTCCACACTTTCCCAACACATGTCACAAAAATGATCCTATAATAAACCAAATTTTAAAAAACATGTCACCCTTATAGTAGCAAGTTGTAAACATGAACGAAATCAAACCATAGCTAATCCTCCCACATATCTTATCCTGAGTCCATTATCATTCACTATCCTAAAACACCCATACTGCAAAACATTGAGATACCTCATTTTTATAAGTATACTTGGAAAGGATATCCCAATAACCTTGTGTCAACCTTTATCGCCTTGTGTAGTGATTGTATTTTTGAAGACACTCTCCTAGCTAAAAAAATTACTAAATCATTAAAAGACATGGATTTTGAATGTTTTTGTTTGTTTCCAAATAACTCAATTACTTTTATACACAAATTACTAATAATTTCCTTCAACATTTTCAATAAAACATTATACCTCAAGCTACATTGACTTATTTAGTCCATTACAAACAAGGACCTAAGGGAAAAGTGATTGATTTTATAAGATGATACCAAGCTCTTTATTCACAAATATCCTATACTCATTTAAATGTTGACATTCAAAGGGCGTTCATTGGAAATTTACAACCTAACATTAGAGATAATATCTTGTTGATGGAACATCCTTCATTCACACATTCATGTATGAATCTTTGTGATTACCAAATATCGATTATCCAATATGAAGGTACACCTTTTCTAGATCCTAATGGTCAATCTGAAGTCGTGTCTCAAAAAAAATACCAATCATTTAAGAAATAAAAATATATATAAAGATAAAAACCCCTCAAGCTTCTAATAACATTGAAACACAAGTTATTGCTGCATCTACAACGCAATATCAATTTAGGCCAAGAGATGGAAAATTTTCACGATTTCCCAATTCTCTCCATTCTATTATGTTATACTTTTTAAACAACATGATTCAAATTCCTGGCCTATTAATACCACTAAACCACTACCTCCAAAATTTAATGCAAAATCATTTTCTTAATATCGCCATACACTTAGACATGATATGGAAAGATGTATGCATCTTAAGCACCAAGTGCAATACCTCATCTATTCTAATGCCATCTAGTTGGTTGGTGTAAATGATAAAGGGTATAAATTGGTATCACCACCTAATCAACACTTACAAATATTTACAAATCCATTACTAAGTCATTCAACCAATTTTATTCAAAGTGATAATGAAGGAGCAACCATGATATATCCAATGTGGTAAACATGATTAATGCTTATCCTCACAAAATCTAAACCAGTCTCTTGCCCGATATTAATTCCATGTATATTGATGCCTCTATATCTACATTTGAGTGTCCTCTTTATATCATTGGTATAATTAGTGATAAACCCACAAAGGGAATATCCATTGATCTAGTATGTTTAGTAAACATGATCATCGAATAATTATTGTATGTGCATGAAATTTATAATGATAATTATAAATAATTAGAAATGTTATTAAAGGCTTATGATGGTTCTATTAGCCATAAATGGTTCTATAACTCTTCCAATTAAAGTAGGACCTAAAAATTTAGATATTTTATTTACCATAATCCCAATGTTAGAATAGTTTTTTGTAAAGTTAGCTCACTCATAGCTTAGCTCAAAGAATGTGGTCCCATCAGTCATTCATAAATATATTGAATTCTCATTTGAAGGATAAGTGCATACTATTTATCATAGTGGATTTAAATCTTTGGCCTCTCATGGAAATTTTTTACTAGATTATTTTTGGCTACAACCAACCTAACCTGCTAAACCTTGTGAATATTATATATTTTTATCATATCATAATTTTAAAGAAAATTTAATATCCCAATTATCCCTTACCAAGATTTTGTTCAAGGCTCCTTGGTCTCTAGTGGCTTCGATGATTTTCCTCCTACTCCACACGTAGTGAATGAACCTTGGCTCAAATAAAGTATTATTCCTTAACCATCTAACATCCATGTTGTAGTTCCCCCTCTACCATCGTATAAAGGACCATGAGACAATTGTTTGACAAGGACTTCAAGGATTAATTTTCTACCTCCTAAGAAAAAAATTTTTATGAAAAACCTAAAACTCCTATAGTTTTCCAGCCTTTGATAGTTACTTCAATTTCTCCTATAAAGGAAGAAAAGGGACGAATTTTGGACAACACCTCAATCCCCACTTCACAAGTTGAAGCTCATCTGAGGAAAAATAAAAGTACAAAAGAACACAAATGAAGATTTCATGCTATGGATTGTTAGCTTGTGAAAGATATAAAGCCTTACCTAATAATCCTCCATCCATACAACCAAATATTGATGACATACATCCTAGACCCATCCATCTTCATCATCACCTAACTCCACTCACCTGCCCTCACCAAACCATAAATTTTAACCTTATCTATCCCAAACAAAAAAAAGAATTAAAATCTCACTAAATATATAAATATATGCACATAGATGATAATTTTCAGTCATGTTGATAGCACTAATATGCAACCCATTGTGATATATTTTAATAGTGAGATAGAAGATAGAATGAAATAATAAAAATAATATCATAATGAACTATCTCTCATGTTTGCAAAATCCATGAATCTATATGGGGGAAACCATGATGATCCTCCTTTGGCGAGTGAACCATCATGTGTTGAACATGGTGCTTCTCCTTGTACTACACTTGTTGTAGTCCCTTTAACTTGTTTTTGGCCTTCCATTTATGATGAGAAAGATTCGATGTGAACAATTTTCTATAGATCATCTTGCATGTGTAGTACCCTTTGTGTCTTTGTTTTTTTCTTGCAATTAAAGTTATTTCCTTGTAATGTGATGTTTGATGTGTATTTTTGTTTTGTTAGTTCTCTTTGGATGACCCTTTTTTCTCATTGAAAAAAGGATACATGATAATGAATCTATGGTGACATTCCTCTATTTTTATCTTCATTCTTCTTTATGCCATACATGTTTTTGTTCTTTTGTTTCCTTTTGGGAATGATGCAAAGCATTGAGAAATTTAGGTCTCTTCCAAGTTGACCCAAAATCCTTTAATGATGTATTCATGTAACATTCCTCCCTTGTGACCCTAGTTCCAAAAGTATTTGGGTAATGATGGGGTATGTGTAGGATCATCATGGAAAAAACAGGCCCTTAAGTGGCAAAAAAATCAGAAAAATCAGAGTTAGAAAACTTGACGTAAAAATTTGAATAAGTTATCTATATTATTTCAAAAATATGTAAGAATAGATTTTGTAGAAAATTGAATGTAGTTTCTAAAATACTAGGTTTTTTTTTTTTAAATCTATTTTGAAAATTTGAAATTTCAGGGGGAAAAAATAAGAAGTAGGTGTCTGTCTGACCACCCTAACCACAATAAAATGATAATATTTTTTTATAATATTTTATATTTAAGTAGAGAACTCATGTCCCAATATGATGCATATTTTTTTGTATTTTTTTCCATGTAAATAATTAATTATGAATTTTTTATTACAACTTTTAAAAAATATAAAAAACTTGTATATGTGACCACCTTAACTTGGTCAAAACTTCATGAAATTCATTTTTTCTTTTTTTAATCCTATAGTATGTGAAGCATAGAATGTGACGCATGTTTTTTATTCAAAAAATGTGATACCGTTTGAACGTTATAGATGTTTTTCAATCATCCTATCAATCAGGACTTTAGTCATAATTCAAATAGAAAATGAATAATAATTACTTATTAAATTCAAATTAAAGCATAATTTATATTGGTGGAAAGCTGAGAATCTCCTTTAAAAACCCTTTTTGTTTCATCAATTTTGGGTAAAAAAAAAGTCATCAGCCACATACCCATCATATTGCCACTTTTTGGCCCATCATGATCTTGCACATACCCGATGTTATTTTCAAACATGACCATTATCACTTGTCTATATTGATCCCAACTCTATGGATCCCTCATGTGATAAATTTAACTTGTAAACTATATGGCTTTTTTTGGGGCAAAACACCTTGTCATGAGTCATATTTTCAGGAACATATCATTTTGAATAGGATTTTCCAACAGTCTCTCATGGCATGTCATGTTACAAAAATCACCATTTCCCTACCTTAAAATCAATTTCTCTTAATTAGCATTAGCAGTTACTTTAAGGTGGGGGCATACATTAAATTATGTGTTTCACTTTGTTTCATGCAATTAGAACTTTGAGAAGCATTTAAGACATATTGATCATATTTTGTAACACCTTATCAAAATTATTCACAATATGATTCTTAGAATTGTTGACATGAGAACTCACCTAGTGAATATCAGACTTCACTAGCCCTTATGTGTTTTCATATGCTACCCTTTCTAAAAACTCACCTAGTGATATCAAACTTCAATAGCATATGATAATTTTATCTATTCATGGGTCACCTAGAAAATATCATACTTTTTTAGCCTATGATTCATGAATACCTTTGATATGGATCCTAGTAAGATATTATATGGATCTTGGTAAAAAATTTGCAGATCTTTCTAGTATGTTACATGCCATAACCTCTTTTGTGTGTTTGCAACATGTTTTCATTGTGTTTGCATTATGTTTGCATTATATTTACACTTTTTTTTGCATGGTTGGTGTGCATAATTATGTTGTCGCATGTGTGATTTGTATCTTCATTGTGTATGCTTCATGTTTGTCATGTTGGATTGCACCTCATGTGTGTGTGTTCCTTTGTCAAGTTCCAATGTTGTTTAGTAGGATCCTAAGCTTGGGGGTTAGCACATCCCCAAAATTTAATGTCATCTAACTTATCCAATGTTTTGATGAAAGAACCCTTCTTGGCTTATCCTTACTTTAGTGTGAGCATGAGCATAAGTTTATACTCTCACTAAAGTGGGGTCTAAATTTAGTGTCATTATTTATTGACCTTGAAAATTTCACACTTAGTTTAGCTCCCCCTTATGTGCCTGGACCTAATTATGCTTATAGTTTTCCCTTTTATTATCCTTATTAAATATTTAAAATAAAATTGGAAATTAAAATTAATTATTTAACTAATGATAATTAAAATTTCAAAATAGCTCTAGTCTAGGGAAATATCACCCTTAACCAACCTATTCTTGCCATTTTTTAATATTTCATTGTTGGCATTTTTATGTTTTCAAATTCAAATTCATTTGTTGTCTTTCATAATTAATTTTGTCGCAAATGAAGAAATTCATATAACCATAATTATTTTTTACCATTTGAAACTAGAGCATAGAGAGGCAATCAAGAAGGAAACTTGAATATCAATTGAGCATCCAAGAGCAAAAAAAGTACCATTATTATTACATTTTTTCATTGTACAACTCCATCTATGCTCAATCAATTGATGTAGGAGATACATACATTCAAATTAAGAGACCAATGGATACCTTATTAATCAATTCATTGTCCTAAAGGTGATCCATTTAGTTTATCAACCAAGGAATCATAATATTTAGATGATTTTGGCACTGCATGTGTAACTAGGAATCTAGAATCATCCTAATCAATTGTGTATAGAAAATAAACAATATCAAATATAATTGGAAGCAACTTGGCTAAAATAACTCTATCTAGAAACAGATTTAGATGAATAACAATTTTTGTGGGTAACTATAATAACTACTACGAACTACTATTGTGAAGACAATAACTTAACAATTCAACTATGTTGCAGTTTATTGTAATAACAATCAATCATTATTCATCAATTAAATTTAATTGTAATCCGTGAAACACAATTTATAAATTCATTCTACTATAATTAATAATCTAAACTACAAGGAGTATTGTAGTACCTCAAGTGGCCCTTGCTTGATTTATTACAATCCCACAATAATCTTCTAAATATTAACTCAGAGATTCATGGAAAATATTGTATCCTTCTTTACTGCAATGTGAGCATATGAACTAAGAATATAGTATTATATCAACAAGAAGAGTACGTATATTCCAAACTACTTAAAAAAGAATATCTAGCTAGCCCTTTGACATCTCACAATATTAGACATTTATACAAGATCTTTGAGAGTTCACTTATTTTTGGAATGAAAACAAACTATAATCTATTCTCAAGTCTCCCAAAAGTATAGGAAGAGGACTAGGTCTTATTTCAAACAATAAAGAAAAGCTAGTGGAGATAAGAGTGTCAGAATCATATCAAGACTCTACATCTTTTAAAGAAGACAATTATAACTAAATGTGTTCCTAATAGGGGGAAACTTATTGCAAGTCATGGCCACTATTATTACAAACATCTTATTTCCTCCACAATCTAATTATTGTATAAAGTAAAAATATAGAATGGTCCATAAATATATCATGTTCACCATATCTAACTACTACCTCCATCATCTTTAGAAAATTCCATGTATCATACATGATCACCCTCTTTGTCTATGACAGATGGGCATCCTTTTGTTGTAGGTTGATAGTCTCTTTGTTGTAGGTTAACAAATCCTTCATTGCAAAGGATAGTTTATTTCAAAGGCATCTTTTCATCATTGATAACCATAATCAAAATAAAACTATATTAAATTCCATAGACATTCACAAATTCACACAATCATTTATCAATTTAATATATCATCCTCAATGCTTTAAATAAATACTTAAAATAAGTGGAAAGGTATAGGTAATGTCTAAACGAAACTATCATAAATATTATGAAAATTAGGAGACTCAAACAAGTAAAATAGGATAATTCCAAGACTCATCATTGGACCCCCAACTTACTTTTTGGCTTGTCCTCAAGCAGTTCAAGGTCTTTGGTTATACTATAAATTAGTTTTCCTATAGTCCACAATTTCGGTGACTCATTCCCCTTGCTTCAGGTAGAACACTTTTTCTGCAGATATTCTTTCCAATCTGGCTTTCTCTATTACTCCTTATTCTTCCCTCCTTCCTGTCCAATGCAAAATTAGGTACAAGAGAAGGGGGGATGAAATTTCAAAGGGAACCAAGTGATATGGTGTTGTAGGGAAGATTTGATGTACTTATGTGCCCTTATGATTGTTCTCAAGTAGTTAAAATGGAGTGGGGCTCTTTCTTTCTCAATTCTTGTGTCATTTCTTTTTATCTATCCTAGGAGAATGTGAGTGTCTCTCTTCTTGTAACAATTTTCAATTCTTGACATATTTTGTAATATTTTTCTTTGTACTCTAAGATTTTATTTTCCACTTTGGGTCTATCCATCGGGTCAATCCATTCCACAACTAGCTCATTGGGATCTTCTTCTTCTTCTCTAAGGTGTAGGGGAAATGACTTCTCCCTCTCATTATATTGTTGTCACATCTGACCTCTCTAATGTTTTTTTTTGGATAAATGAGGATAATCCCTTTATCTAAATATCCCCAAAAAATAGGGATTTCTAGGTAGCATCATATAGAATGGTCCAATTATGTAGGTATAATTCACATAGTTGATCCTACATGTTTGGTGTGGCCTCTTGATAAGAGTTTAAGAACAATGTAAGTGATGATAATAAAACTGGAAGATCACTAATAAATTGGTTGAGTTGAAAACTCAAAAAAATTCCTACAAAAATAGGGTATAGACCCTACCAAGTGGTCTACATTTCATGAGTTGGACATTTTTATCAACCAATTCTTTAATTTTCACCATTAATCTTTTAATTTCTATGTTATTTTTCAATTTCTCTATTATGTGTCACTATCAATTATGATCTTTCCTTATTACATTCTTTTTGTGACTGAGAAATCTCTTCAATTTTGTTCCATAAGTTTATCCCTAGGATAACCAAAGTAGGGATTTTTCGTCATATTGGGACATCATTCTACTCCTCAAGTTTTGAAGTTTTCTTATTTATTTCTATGATGACCAATTGAACCAACTTATCCAAACCTACTCCTTATTGCAGATAAACATGTAACTAATTTTCCAACTCTTTAACCTTATTGTCCAACCCAAGCTCTTTTTCGTTGGTAACCCTTTATGTATTCTTCTAGTTCATTAATTTTTTGTAGAGTTGTTTGTAGCTCATTAAATTCATCTCTACCTATAAAAATTAATTCCTTATCATCATCCAAAAATAATTCTTCATTGATCTCAACTAGGGAAGCAAATTCCTCTTAGGTTGTTGGATTGTTAAGAGTTATGTATTTCTTCTTTGTTGTAAATAAATATTCTTCAGATTTAGAATTTGAACTCATGCTTAGGTACATAAATTACAATCTTTTTTATTCTTCTTGATCATCAGGTAAAGTTTATTTTTATGTCTATTTCAAACTCTAATATCATGACCTTTTCTTTTCAATATTGGGCCTTCTCTCTTGCAATGCCCTTTTCCTTAAGGCAGTGTGACCACCTTTTAGACCACACAAGACTTTTTGGCTCCTTTTTAAGTGTAGTAGAAGAAGGTGTAATTTTTACTTTACAATTCTTGGGCATATAAGAAAATTTTGTGGCAACAAGGTTTTATGAATTTGTAGGTGTTGTGGGTTGTGCCCTAGAGGCTACATGTTGTCTCTATTGTGTATTTGAATTTGGTTGTGTGTTATTATTTCAAGTAGGTGATGAAACATGTGGGGAATAGGATATATGTTCCTCTTCCCTTTTTGTAGATTTATCATTTACCTTCTAAGCCATATTTGCTTCATGTAGCCTTGGCCTCAAAGGTATGCCATTTATGTTATTACATGCTAGAAAATTTTCTCAAGAAATATCAGGAAATTGGATTCTAAGGCTTATTTTTTACCAACAAAGTGACCAAATAGTAATGATACAAGGAAAACCAATTTCTCTTTATTCTTTACTCAATAGACATTTGTTTCAACAAGTTATATAAGAAATTTGGGACATTCACCAACCTTTGATGGAAAAGGTGACTTAAGAGTTTAAAATGTATTATCTACAAAATAGAATGTTTATCATCACAGGTAAAATATTTAATTATGTGTACATCAATTAATTCCCATAACCATAGTGTTGAATGCACAAGACAATTGAGAGGGGGGTGTATCAGTTGTACATTAAAACACCAAAACCCTCATTAACATTTAGATCTGAATTAGTCTTTAAACCCTTAACAACCATTAAACCCTTATCATGCATTAGAAAAAATGTAAACATGAGAAAGAACAATGAAAACACATCCAAACAAATGAGAACACCAAATTTATGTGGAAAACCCAAGAATGTAAAAACTGAAGTGAGGATTAGCTCGCAATATAAAGTAATTGAAACATCGAATATAATAGGCTCACTAATAAAGGGTTCACTGTCACTGGATCACTTCCAAATTAGAAATAAGAAGAAAGAAGAATGTTACAATGAGAAATACATATTAGAGCAATAGAAAAATCCACCACTACTTCACCAGAAAATTTACACACTCTCTATAGAATGTGGACACCTTCTACTCACTACTTCCAGTAGTCTTAGGCATTAAACCTCACACTATGTTTTGTATTTTCACACTTCACATATCTCAACTTCACATCATACACACAAATTTATTCTCCATCAGATCAACACTTATTTATACCATCTTCAACCTTGAAAACAATTGACAAGGTCATCTAAGAACTGTTGGCCTCCTACAATGATTTAATAACTAAGCCCTTACAACCATGATTCAAAGATTGGACATCTAACATGAATACTTATTTCAATCATCATGAAAGTACATTTAATTTGTCAACCCAGGGATGTGAACTTGAAATTGGTTAGCACAGTATGTGCACTAGGAACCCAGAGTAGCCATTTTCATTCTACAGCTAAATAACTCACAATACTGAAAGTAAATTTCTTAGAAGGGAATATCATAAACACCGATCATCAATCAAAAACTACATCAAACTAAAATGCATAGCAGGAATGAAAATATGAGCAACAAATAGGGCACTACTTTGTCTACTTTGGCTATAGGAACAGTCATAGAATGGAATTCTAGTTGCTGCAGGAATAGTCGATGCCAAACTTCTAACTAATTAACAAACAACAAGTAATACTAAACTAAGAGGACGTATTACTCACAAAGTGGACCCCCTTGGATAAGTATCCTCTAAAACTAATGATAACTCAGATGCTTGAACTCAAAACTTTATTTTATTCACTATAAATCATGAGTACAAAAGAGTAATGTATCTGTATTACTGAAAATTTGAGAGTTCAAGTACAATATATAATCATGCAACCTCCTAAGAAGGAGCATCAGATATTTATTTATAATATGGAATAGACAAGGCAGTCAACTCCATGATTGAGTGGATACCATTTAAGGAAAACAAAGAAAGTGAAGTGGTGACGATTATGCATGCATGTAATCTGGTCAGACATGCAGATCCAAACACAGATTTAGCACAGTAGTAATGCCCACATCTGCTCAATCATTAAAGTCCACTACAAGGTGGTTACATTTGGTTGCATGAGGAATCTTTGGCCATCAACCTCCTTTGACCTTGAGCAATTCATTTGTTGGATGTTATGGTGCATTCCCAACTGGTTGTGTCTCCCTCAACTTAGCATCCTCAAATTAAATTTGCATGGTAATGTCAGTATGCACAATAATTGCATATCTATAAACACCTTAAGGAACACTCATTAACCACATGAAAAATCAATATAGATAATCCACATAATATCCCAAAGTCATTAAAACTTGTAGAGATAGGATTAATCCCAATGTCTATGGTTTGAGGGAAACATTATGAAAATATCAACATTTAGCATCAAAGTTCATGACAACTGCCATCAAATAAACTATAGAATCTACCCAAAATTGAACCAAAAACTAGGCTCATCACTCCCCCCAATCTAACATTTTGTTGGTCCTCCAATAGGGGAAGGGTTGTTCTTCTGCTTGGTCAAAGCTCTAAAATTTGCAACTGATAGTTGTCCAACATCAGTGGCTGTTGAGCATGAATTAGGGTCCCAATAGAATCCTCCCAATCTATCCAAGTTGCTCCATCTGTGTTTTTCTATAGCAATTTCATACTGTTAGAACCTAAATTTTGGCACGAGCCACATGAGAATGGGTGGTTGGAAAGTCAGGGGAAGCCAAAATCACCACTTCGTTCTCCTAATCTGAATATACCTATCAATCTTTTTTAGTATTGTAGCATAATTTTGGATGGAATTAGGTTCAGCCTATTTCAGCTCATCAGTTAGGCTATTCCATCATTGTGATAGGTATCTTCTCATAGTTTCCTCCTTTTTTTCATGACTTTACCTCATACTCATTGTAAAATTCCTCAATCCAAGGCATGATCATGTTGCCATAACTAAGTCTGAGAAGCATTATGAGCCATTCTCTATAAATATCCTTTGGGTTGCTTGATTCATCCCTAATGGGCAAAGAGATGTTAGACTCCAATTGCTTATAAGCCCCATGTTGTTGTCCCCAACTAATCTCATTTTGTACCCAAGACATAAATGCCCTTAATTGGAAATCCCCAACATACAACAGTGGATTCCAATCATGGTCTTGAGTTATAGCATAATTATGCAAATAAAACTCACAGCAAATTCTTCATTCCAGTGGAGGCAATTTGATAAGCATTAAAAAATTCATTAAGAGTGTCAGTAGAAGGATTCAAACTTGAGAAAATCCTTGAAAACTTAAAAGAGAGATATTTCTCTTTCAGGTGCAAAGCATAGACCCTTGGAGGGGTCCTACATTCCAAAATCTATGGTACCAAGGTTTCCATATCATCCACCCTCTTCTTCATGGTGGCAATTTCGGCATCCTTATCTTCAATCTCCTCATCCCTCTTTTGTATTTCCTTTTTCAATTTTTGTTTTTCCTTTATCCATTCTTCCTCCCTCCTTTGTATTTCTTTCCATAAATTCAAATTTTCCATATTTACTGTAAAATCAAGAGGATTATGAATTCCTACTAGTCTTTTTGTCGATGGTTTCTCCTCATATAGTACTATCTACATGGACTCAGGCTATCTAGTTGTCTCTGGTTGTAGTGGTACTATTTATTCTTCCACTTCTTGCTACAAGATCTCCTATTCTTGTTCTTTTTGTGGTTGTAGGAACTCCTACTCTGGTTCTGGCCATTGATGTAGGACCTCTTGCTCATGCTACAGGAAATCTTGATTTTCCTCAAACTCTTCTGCAATGTTAGCAAGATCGGCCAGTGTTATATTTGCTACTCTCTCCAATATGTCTTCTTCTTCAACATTCTCCTACCCCATTGGAGCTTTAAGATCCTCATGTGATGTCTCACCAGGCGTAGGGCTTCCTATGCAGGTGTACCAGTTGTTGGCCCAACTAGTCTTGATTTTTTGGGAGGGCTCTCACACTTTTCTTTGGTTGTAGGATGAACAGTGCCAACCTTCCTCTTCTTAGAACTCGGCACCTTTCTTTCTATCAATTGCCTTTTGGCTTTTCCTTTTCAAATTTCTACTTCTCTTTGTTGTGCCCTAGTTTTCATCAGGGTACCAAGTGGAACATCGTCATCAGAATCTAAGGAGGAGCTTTCTTTTTCTGAGTGCTCTATTTCAGAAGAACTAATTTCTAGGGTTTCTTCTATTGCAAGAGGGTTTACACTAGGGCCTGCACCTAAGGTTGAAGCACCATGAGTGGCTTTAGCCATGCTCAATCTCCTGCTAGACCTATGAGGTTGAGGAAAAACCCTAGGTTGCAAGTGTTTAGGTCTAATTTGATCAACATTATAAATTATTCCAAGGTCATTCCAAACACATCATGTAGAGACTTTTCAACTACCAATTTAATCATAAAATGGTGGGAAACAGAATTTTCCCTACCTTTTTGGGTCTTTGCCACCATGATTAAGAGAAGATTGTATAGCATGTTAGGCACATTCATCCTCCGCCCATGCCTCATGTGACTCAAGAGTTTTAAATGTACTGAATGTAGGTTCGATAGACAACCTTCACAAGTGAGATACCTTATAATGTAGATGAATTCCTACTTCCATGGTTCAGGCAGAGTGGTTGTTTTTGCACCCTATTTATCCACGCTAATTCGAGGGTCACCATGTACTGTAAACTCGGCCCTAGCTGACCTAGCATCTCTGGAGGCAGGGTTATGTTCACCATCAATAGGTAACCTTGTAACCTCTGCAATTCTTTCCTTGGTTGCCACAACCTCCAATCCTTTTGTTATGGATTTTCCTTTAGAAAATGTCTAGGTGAATTCAAGTGCAATTCTTTCATCAAATTCATCTAGTTTTAGGAAGTAATCTAACCATCCACATTTTCTAAATTCGGCCAGGCATTGTGAATTCTACATTAAAACATCATGAACCGAGGGATCATTTTGAATTATCCCTCCTCCCATTTTTTGTAATCAACTATCATTCTGTGAAATTTCCTTCCTGTAATTCTTGTCTAGAAACCAAACACCTTTCTACAATACCTGCTAAATTTCTAGTGTCAATATCGACTGAATTTTCCCTTTCTTTTGTTTTACCTTTTTGCTTGCAACTCAATATTACGATAGGGTCAATAATGGCAAGAAAATGAGTGATAAAGGAGAATTATTATGGGAAGAAATGGTGCTTGCAGTTAGTGTCACTTCACACATGCAAGTTGTCCTTTCACTCAGATTTCAAATAGGCTCATTTTAAATTTTTTGATGTAGCCTAGCATAAATTGACATATGGGAAATATATTTGCATCTTTTTCTTTCCCCCCCAACCTAAATCTGGACATGTGTTCGCACATGCGAGATGGGAGTGGTGATTTGACAGGGAATAATGACATGTTATGTGAACATCTATACTAACGTACAGTAATTAAATAAATGCACTTAAAAGATTATTAAAAGATAGCAATTAAGGTGCACATACTTGAAGTGGAGGATTTGTTGCAAAAATCGTGGAGAAAGTACCTTCGCCTTTTTAGGGAATAAATTGAGTAATTAATGAAAATGAAGTGGAATGAGGTGAGGTGGAATGAAGTGATGGAAGAGAGAGAAAGGTGGTGATGGATGGGTGAATGGGTAGATGGGTAAAGAAATGGACTTCTATAAGAGTGAAATTCTTTATTATGACAATTGTGTACCTTAATTATCCAGGAGGGACACTAGGTCCACCTCCTTCAGCAACAGGAAGCTTAGGTGCTGAATGCTGGGTGAATTGTTGTAGGAACTCTTATTTGGAAGCTGGCTTATGATATAATCTAAGACAATGACCATTGATAAGTAACTTGAATTTGATAGGGTCAATGGTAGTAAGTTGAATAGCTCCATTAGGAAATACCTCAGTGACTTCATATGGTCCTAGCCACCTTGTCTGCAATTTTCTTGCATTGTCCTAATATCTTGAGTCATAGAGTAGGGCCCAATCTCCTGGTTGGAATTTCTAATCCTTGATAAAATTTTCATGCCACTTGATTTTTTGATTTTGTACTACCTCTGTATGATGCAAGGTTTCTCTCCTTATCTCATCCAAAGCATTTAGATGCATGAATATTTCTCTTTGTGCCTCAAAAACATCCATCCCCAAATCTACTACAATCTGAAGAGTCTTATATTCAAATTCATTGGGCATCATGGTTGTCTTTCCATACAACAGCTCAAATGGAGTGAAGCTTGTAGTTGTTTTCTAGGTTGTCCTATAGTCCCAAATAGCTTCTGGTAATTTGTTTTCCCAATCCTTTCTATGAATAGCTACCATTTTAGTCAGAATGGCTTCAGTTTCTTTGTTGGTCACCTCAACTTGGCCATTGGCCTTGGGGTGATAAGGAGTAGACTTCCTATGCCTTAAGTTGTACTAATTAACTAGTGCTGCAATAAGGGTTGATGTGAATTGAGCCCCTTGATCAGTCACTATTTCTCTTGGAACTACATATCTTGTGAAAATATCCTCATAAAGAAATTCAGCAACCTTGTTATCTCTTGCATGCTTCATGGCCTTAACTTCTACCCACTTTGTCACATAATCAGTACATACCAATATATAAGACTTACCATTTGATGGAGGGTCAATGGGTCCCACAAAATCCAATCCCCACTTGTCAAAGGGAGTGATTACTACCTAAAGGAAAAGTGGCATCTCATCAAATCTGGTTGGTCTACCCATTCTTTGACATCTATCACATTTTCTAGTATACCTTCCTGCATCCTTTTGAAGTGTTGGCCAGTAATATCCTATGTTTAAAATCTTCATTCTTGTCATCTTGGCTGCAAAGTGTCCTCCACATGGTTCGATGTGGCATGCATGCAAAATTTTATATGTCTCATCTTCTCTCACACATCTCCTCATGACATGGTCTGGTCTAGTATAAAAAAAACATCCAACAATCCAGGAGAATGGAAAAGATTTTTCAATGAGTGCCCTTTCCTCTTTTGGAGAGAAGTGAGAAGGAACTCTACCTGTGACCAAATAATTGGCTATGTTAGCATACCAAGGTGTTTGTATACTGAGGGAGAATAGATGCTCATCAGGAAATGATTCTTCTATGGGCTGATTGTCTTCTGATGTAGTCAGCCTTGAAAGAAAATCTGCAACAACATTGGCCTTCCTTGGCTAATCCACAATGGTTATATCAAACTCCTACATCAACAATAACCATCTTTCTAACCTGCCTATGATCAAATGTTTATTCATGAGATATCTAATGGCTGCATGATTAATGTGCTCAAAGATTTGGTAACCTATTATGTAATGTCTGAATTTGTTCAGTGCATAGATTACTGCCAGCATTTCTTTCTCTGCCACTGTATAATTGAATTCAACTCCTTGTAAATTTTTGATGACAAAGTAAATGGAATTTTCAACAGCTCCTTCTTTCTATCCTAAGACTTCTCCTATGGCATAATCCGATGCATCTGTATGGATGTGGAAATGAAGTTCCCAATTAGGCCCTTTGAGTACAGGAGCATGAGTCAAAGCTATCTTCAAGTCAGAAAATGCCTTGTCACAAGCTTCAGTTCACTGGAATTCAACATCTTTAGTGAGAAGAGTATACAATGGTGTTGCTACCTTGCTAAAATCATTGATGAAACACATATAATATTCTACATGACCCAAGAAAATCCTAACATCCATATGTTTTTCAAGTGTGGGAAGACTTGTGATCACCTCAATTTTTGTAAGATCTACTTGAATTCCCTTGTGGGAGATGTAGTGGCCAAGGACTACACCTTCCTACATCATCATGAAGCACTCGTCACTGTTTAAGGATAGGTTTTGGTCTTCACATCTCTATAGGACTCTCCTGAGATTTTCCAAGGCTTGATTAAAATCAACACCATAAGTGGTAAAGTCATCCATATAAATTATCATGCAATCACAAGAAATATTTGAGAATATGCTAATGAATTCCCTCTGAAAAGTTGTAGGTGCATTGCATAAGCCAAATGGGAGTACCCAATAGGCATAGGTCCCCCATGTATAGGTAAGTGTGGTCTTCTCCTGGTCCTTTGGTGCAATTTGGATTTGGTTGTAGCCACTGAATCCATCTAGAAAAGAAAAGTAGAACTCTCCTGTAAGTGTGTCCAAAACTTGATCAATGAAGGTTAAGGGAAAGTGGTCCTTCTTGCTAGCAGCATTAAGTTCCTTGTAATCAACACAAACTCACCATTTTCCTCCTTTCTTAGGCACAATCATTAATGGATACACCCACTGACTATCTAAAATGGGGTAGATAATTCCTGCATCTAGTAATTTTTGTAGTTCCCCTTTTACAATCTCTTTTAGTGCAAGGTTAATTCTTCTTTGTGGTTGTCTTACTAGGGTGCAATCATCTCTTATGTAAGTTTTGTGTGTACAAAGTTTAGGGTCCAATCCCTTCATATCATGATAATCCCATGCAAATGCATGTTGATGGGTTTAATAAGTTTTTCAATAACAATTGTTGTTCTTCACTTAATTTACTGTTAACATTCAAATATTTTCCTTCTAAAACATGTACTTGTGTAGTTAACTCTATCATGGATTCTTCATTAACACATGGTGCATTTAGTTCAGATGGAAGAAATGTATGGGACATACCTATTGCTGTAGGAACTCTATTTGTAGGAAGAGTGGTTGTAGGAAGAACGTCTGTAGGAATAGTGGCTACAGGAAGAATAGGTAGAAGTGTCTTGACTGGAGTAGCAGAATGGGAAGATGATGCTTTCTCCACCTCAAAATGGTTCTAAATGATGTTAGCCAATACTTCATCATTATCTTGGAGCTGCATGAAAGAGCTTCTACCTAGCATCATAAGTTGTACCATATAATTAACTTCCTCGGCCTCTTCACCAACATGTGGCCATACAAGATTATCTTCATAATGATATGGTTGAGCAGGAGGATAAAGAAAAAAAATTAGTGCTCTTCCCATCTGAAATGGTCATGTCACCTAACTGACATCCACTGTATGCATATACAGTTGCTAACCAAGGCCTTCCAAGAATAATGAGATACCTACCTAGTGTAGCTTTAGGAGAAAGAATCATAAAGTCTGATGGGTACTCCCAAGAGTCTAAAACTACCACAAGATCCTCCACTACACCATTAGGCTTAACAATAGAACTATCAGTAAGATACATGAAAGTAGGAGTAGATATCATGCTTGCAACATTTATTGTTGCCCCTAAATCAATCAGAGCATTCTTAATTTGGATCTTGTTTATAACAATTGTTACAACAAGACTACCTAGGTCATTATACTTGGGGATGGTTACTTTTCCCAGCATAATTTCAACTAGTTGTCCCACCACATGAACTATAGTTGGGTCTTTTTTTTTCCTTCCTAGCTTCTTGAGGCATTCCTCCTTGATTGCCTTGCCATAAATTGGGACATCCTTTATGGCCTGAAATAGAGGTATCTAGACACATATATGCTTCAGCTGATCCAAGATTTCAAAATTTGTATCCTTTTTTTCTTCCTTCTTCTTAGCAACTTCCAATCTCTAAGGAAATGGTGGTTCTCATTCAGTCTACTTGACTTGGACTAGTTTAGGATTTTTAGGTATACCTAGTTGAATGGGATCATTCAAGGGTTCATCCTCCTCTTCCATAGGAAGCTCAGTGATAATGGCCTTGGAAGGCGTTGGTAGAGTAGTTCCTGAATGCAAGTGGATGTCACTTACACTCATAGTAGGGAATTGATTTGAACCAACAAAGTATGTAGGTTGTTGTTGTGGTTTGTTATTTGGATTAGGTGTGGGATGAGTTGGTAGATGAGTAGGTTTAGGTGCATTTTATCTTGGATTAGCAGGTGGAGGCATTATAGCAGGCTACTAGGGCTGAGAAGGTGGTTGCATGTAACTAGTTTTCTGGGTAGGCCATTGTTGTCCTCCCCTCCATTGATTTGTTCGTTGCCAATTTCCTGGAGGTGGTTTCCAATGCCCTTGAAACTGCTGCCAATTCCCCTGAGGTTGCTTCCATTGGAGTGGAGAGTTTTGATGATTGGGCCAAGCATTTGGAGGTTTACTCCAAGGTTGTGGTGGATATCCTCCATAGATGGATGGATATGGAGGCTACCATTGGTTATCAGATGAATATGAATTAAAATATGCCCCAGCATAAGATAGTGGATCTGGTGGCATACCTTCTCTTGGAGCCCAAGGCTTCCTTTGTGAAACATAGTAGAATTGGTCTTCTTCAATTTTTATTGGTTTGAACTCAGGTGGAATCTACTTACTTTCAATATTAGATACCATCTTGCATCTGCAGTCCCTCTTCTTTTTTCTACAATGGGGGAAATACTATGTCAACATTACCTCTACCTCCTCTTGCTTCTTCTTGGCCTGAAGTGTATCTAGCTGAGTAGCTAGATTATTTATAATGTCTTGCTTGAATTCTACCAGAAAATGAGTAATCTCCATTCTTGAAACTCCACCGGTAGTTGACTTACCCATGGAAGATTGGTAAGCTCTCCCTTTCTTTGAAGCTGCCCTATAGTAGTTCTAACATATTTTCTTGATATCTTCTCAAGGAACCTGGGAGATATCTCCTCCTCCCATGAGGTCCAAGGAATCAATGGAGCTATCATTGATTCTACTCAGGAAAAGAAACTTTTGTGAGTCTTCATTGAGTGTATGGTGTGGATTTTTTTGTAGGAAAAATAGAAACCTTGCAATATAATATTCTAGGCTCTCATCTTCCTTTTGCTGCATCCTAAAAAATGTCACCTCCTCTCATGTTGTTTCCCCTGCAAGATTCCTTGTATTTCTCAAGCAATTTTGTCTTCATGTCTTCCCAAGTTTCCATAGTATCTCTATCTAGGCTCATGAACCATCTTAATGCAACCTCTTTCAAAGTGGTAGGAAATAGCTTAAGCCTATGGGCATTAGTAGTATAATCATAACTCTTGCAGAGTATGTCAAACTCAAACAATAAGGTATCAGGATCTTCTATGACAAGTCCATAAAACTTGGGGAGTGTTGAAGCAGGGATGTTCTTGATGTTTTCAACTTCATTTTGATGGGCAATGGGTAAAGGAAAAGCTAGTTGGTTAGGTTTGTTCCTATTTGCATCACCCATTCCTGCTTGATGTAGTTCCAAAGCAAAGGGGTTCTCAAGCTGATTTTGGTCTTCAGAGGAGACTTTACAGCTAGTCAGATCAGGATATTCATCAGCAAAGGGGTGTGGATCTTCTTCTTCTCTTGGTAGGTTCTGATATTCAACTAGCTAGAATGGATTAGGATTGTTAGGAAGTAATCTCCCATAAGCATCCCTTCTCCTTCCTCTATGCATGCGGTATCACTCACTATCAGCCAGCTCACACAAAGAATTGGTAAAGAATAAGGGGTCATTACTTCCTAAATGAGGATATACTAAGAAAAACTTCCAAAAACACTACAGCAAGAAAAAATACCAATGACTCCAAAAAAATCCCTAGTTTGACACCATCCTCGGAAATGGCACCAAAAATGTTGGCCTCCTACAATGATTTAATAACTAATCCCTTACAGACATGATTCAGATATTGGAGATCTAACTTGAATAGCTATTTCAATCATCATGAAGGTGCATTTAACTTTTCAACCCAGGGATGTGAACTTGAAATGGGTTAGCACAATATGTGCACTAGGAACCCAAAGTAGACATTTTCATTCTACAGCTAAAGAACTCACAATACTAAAAGTAAATTTCTTAGAAGGGAATACCATAAAATCCAATCATCAATCAACAACTACATCAAACCAAAATTCATAGAAAGAATGAAATCTAAGCAACAAATAGGGAACTACTCTATTTGCTTTGGCTACAAGAACAATCACATAATGTAATTCTAGTGGTTGTAGGAACAGTCGGTGCCAAACTTCTAACTAATTACTAAACAACAAGTAATACTAAACTAATACTAAACTAAGAGGATGGATTACTCACCAAGTGGGCCCCCTTAGATAAGTATCCTCTAAAACTAATGAGAACTTAAATGCTCAAACTTAGACCTTTATTTTATTCACTGTAAATCATGAGTACAAAAGAGTAATGTATCTATATTACTGAAAACTTGAGAGTGCAAGAAAAATATCCAATCATGCAACCTCCTAAGAAGGAGCATCAAATCTTTATTTATACTATCGACTGGACAAGGCAGTCAACTCCATGACTGGAAGAACGTAATTTAGGGAAACAAAAGAAAGTGGAGTGGTAGCGATAACACGTGCATCGAATCTAGTCAGACATGTAGGTCCAAACGCAAATTTAACACAGTAGTAACATCCACATCTACTCAATCATTAAAGTTCACTACAAGGTGCTTACATTTGGTTGCATGAGGAATCTTCTACCAATGACCTCCTTTGACCTTGAGTGATTCCTTTGCTAGATGTTATTGTGCATGCCCAGCTGGTAGTTTCTTCCTCAACTTAGCATCCTCAAATTAAATCTGCATGGTAATGTCAGTACACACAATAACTACATATCTATAACCACCTTAAGGAACATTCATTAACCACATGCAAAATCAATATAGATAATCCACATAATATGCCAATGTCATTAAAACTTGCAGAGATAGGATTAAGCCCAATGTTTATGGTTTGAGAGAAAATTATGGAAATAAGAACATTTAGCATCAAAGTTCATGACAACTACCATCAAATAAACTATATAATCTACCCAAAATTGGACCAAAAACTAGGCTCATCAAGAACCTTAATCATGAAAATTCAAATTAATTTGGCACTAAAACATTCCCACAATGGAAGAATGAAGGTGGATCATAGCACACCTTAACTTAGAACCAAATCCACTCATACACGGTATTCCATGCTTCCACAAATGCCAAAGCATATCCATAATTAGTGTAAACACCCAAGGTTGACCAAACTTGTGTTAACACCATTAAACAATTAAGTTCACATTTCCTCTGATCCAAAGACAACTTAAGGATGACACACAAAACTTAAACACAATCTATAATATTTCATCAACACCCTAAAATATAACAACTCCTTTGCAACATCATACACAAGAAGAAAATATTCTTTTTGCACAACCAACTAAACTTCCATAAACTGCAACACCTAAATCCAATCTTTTGGAGCACCAAAACACAAAAAACTCATACTAGAGATAGATATGAGCAATATAAGCACACCCTAGGATCCACAATACTAGGAACCAAACTATGGAGAAATGTGGAGTAAAACCATTTCTCCCAAACAACACTACAATACATAGTTCACACACTGGTGAACACAACTTTCTTTGCACAACGATTCAAAACCAAAAATTCTTGATATAACACCTGTCAAGACCTCTAAACAACATATCTGAACTACACAAGTACATCTTCAACCATGAAGAAATGTGGAACAAAACACTTTACACCACTATATCACATTGAACACCTCTTAACCACATTGTTTTCTCTTTTATTCAAATTTTCTCAAAAGCACTTGGAGACCAAGCACCACAAATACAAACTTATCACCTGGAACACTTCTACACCAACTCAACCACACACATGGTCATCAATGCAACACTAGAGGTTAACATCAATGATACTACTAATGACAACATAATGCAGCTAGTCAAAGCACCATTACAAACTTCCAACAATCTCTCCATAAACCTATTGACATCAATGTAACAACCTAAAACTTTTGACATCAATGAAAACACACAAGCTACTCATAATTCCAACAATATCCCCCTTTTTCATTGATGGAAACACATGGAAAAATCATCAACAAAAAAAACAAGAACAACTCTAATCACCAACTCATATACTGCACTACAGTACACACTACTCCCCCTTACACAAGCATCAACTATTTTCTCTCCTTTTTACTTCATAAGGTTTTTCAATTAACTCTCTCTCCAACTCTCTTTCCCTTTGACATCAATGGTAAAGGGTGACACACTTCTATCTCTCCCCCTTTGACATTAAACATACATACTCTCCCTCAAAAGAAACAACTTCTCTGCAACCTTTGGATTCACTTCCTTTGACAAGGCTTCAAAGGACATCACCACTACACAATAAAATAACAACACTTACTTCCCCTGATTGCAACAACCAACAATTCCACTACCTACTCTCCCTAAGAGGTAGCCACCAAAATCAAACTAGAAGAAAAGAATGAATCTTCAGATCCATTAGAATGATGCATAGCCTTATGCATCTAGTTGAAATAAGGAGGGAAATAACCCTCAAATTCTCTCAGAGATAGTCAAAATTATCCTTAGGAAGAGCCATTTTGAAGATGTATGTAGTTTGATCCTTAGTAGGCACATAATCCAACTTCACCTCATTATTAAAGTGATACTGGATTGAAATATTCTTTTTCCATGAATGCATTACGGGATTATTTGAAATATTAATAGCACTTGTATTGTCACATAAGATAATAATAGGTTCATCATATACCACTCTAATATCCTTCAAATTTTTCTTCATCCATAACCCTTGTGTGTAGCATAATGTTGTAGCAATGTATTCTTCCTCTATAATAGATGATGACATTGAATCCTACTTCTTGCTTAGCTAAGACACCAACCTATTTCCAAGAAAGAATGCACCACCAATCAAGTACTTTTTCTATCATCCACATGACCTACCCAATCTACATCTATATAAGAACTCAGAGAGAAATCAATATCCTTTGGATACCACAAGCCATGTTCCAAAATGCCCTTCAAATATCTTAATATCCTCTTCATTACTGCAGCATGTTAGTCTTTGGGATCTTTTTGAAATATAGCCACAAGACAAATTGCATGCATGATATCTGGTCTAGTAAAAGTTAGATACAATAGTCCTCCAATTATTGATCTATACTTGCTCTTATCAAACTTAGGAGATTCGTCATTTTTTCTTAGTTTGCAACCAATAACCATAGGAGTGCATACTAATTTAAAGATTTCCATCCAAAAATTCTTCAACATAGACATCTCAAACTCTTTATGCATCTCTTTGCAAATCTCTTACACATTGCTTCATTACCTCCAAAGATTATATCATCAACATACACAACCACAATCAAGATTTGATCTTTCTAAAATTTGAAATAAATATTACTATTTGTGGTACCTTTACTGAATCCTTTATGCAACAAGTACATATCCAATCTTGCATACCAAGCTCTAAGAGCTTTCTTGAGTCCATATAATGCATTTTTCAATCTATAGGCCATATTAGGATTATCTAATAATTGAAAGCCTTCCAGTTTTTCAATGTAAACTTCTTCCAATTCACCATTCAAAAATGTAGACTTTACATCTATTTGATAAACTTTTAAATACTTATGTGTTGCAAAATCCAAAAACATCCTAATGGATTCCATATTTTCCACTGGATAAAATTTCTACTCGAAATCTATTCCTTCTACTTGTGAGTAGACTTTACACACAAGTATTGCCTTGTTTCTATGACTTCTCCTCTTTAATTCATTTTCTTTCAAAATACCCACTTAGTTCCAATCAAATTCTTGTTTTTTGGTCTTGTGACAAGCTCCCACGTTTGATTCTTCTCAATTTGCATTGATTCTTCCTCCATAGCCTTGATCCAATATTCATCTTTCCATACCTCAATCATTGTTTTAGTTTCAACTTTGGAAATTAAACATAAGTTTACTTGTTATTCTATCATAGCAGCCTTTCTTCTTTTCAACACACCTTTGATTTTCTCACTAATAATTTCATCTTCTTAATGATTCTTCTGCACATACTTAGGGGTTTTAGGGATCTTTTTCAAAGCTTCTTCCTCCTCAACCTACACTTCATTTTCCTTACCTTCATCTTTCTCTTCTTCTTTGCAAGAGGACTCATCTGATCCATATCCATCTATCCTCACTGAAATTTTATGTAAGTCTTATTTGACAATTACGCTTTCAACAATCCTTTTCAGGCTCTTTTTGTAGCACTAGTAAGCCTTTCTTCTTGTAGAATATCCAAGGAAGATTCCTTCATCAGATCTTGCATCAAACTTTCCTAAGATTTCTTCATCTAGATTCTAATATAGCATTTGCTTCTAAACACTAAAATATTTCTTAGTAGGGGTTAGATTCTATACTAGAACTCACAGGGATTCTTTCAACTATTTTTCCTTGCTTGTGCACTATTAAGTATATAGATTGTAGTATGAATTTCTTCTCTCCAATAGACATCCAATAGATTTTATTCCTTCATCATTGTCCTTGCTAATTCTTGAATAGTCATATTCTTCCTTTCCACAACTCCATTCTGCTAAGGAATCCCAAGGGCTAAAAAATGCCTCTTTATTCCATGATCTTCACAAAAAGTATTAAAATCATTAGAGGTGAACTCTCCACCTCTGTCAGATCTCAAAGATTTGATCTTCATATCAATTTCTTTCTCAATCATAGCTTTGAATTCCTTAAACTTATATAAAGCTTCTAGATTTTCTTTGAGAAAGGTAACCCAAGTCATTCTAGAGTAATCATCAATTAATAGCATGAAATACATGTCACCTTGAAAACTTTTGATTCTTGTAGGTCCAAAAAGATCTGCATGCACCAACTCCAAAGGTCCAATAGTAGATTTTTTGACTTTGAAACTCTTTCTATCTTGCTTCCCAATCTAACATTCCTTGCAGGTAGCATTAATAGGCTTTGTAATCTTTGGTAGATCTGTCATAGCTTGAATTGAACTGATCCTCACTAGGCTATCAAAATTGATTTGACACATTCTTTTATGCATTTGACTCATAAATAATTAACCATTTGTACCCTTAAGTTGATAAGCATTTTCATCTATCCTTCTTCCTATTGCAACTATAGTCCCATATCCTTTTCTGCTCTCATACCCATTATCCTAAAACACAAGATTATATATTTTGCTACACATCTGTCCTACACTCGAAATGTTATGTCACAGACCCTTAACATAAAGAGCATCATTTGTATTATTCTTTCCATCGAAATTGATTGAACCTTTTCCACATATCTTAGTAGATTTATCATCACCAAACTTAACTAAACCTCCTTCAAACTTCGCAAGCTTAACAAACTTACTTTTATCACCTATCATGTGATTTTAGCATCCAATGTCAATGATCTAGTTATTATTCTCTTCTCTAGCATAAAAACTTGTCACCATTGCTCCTTCAATGTTATGACCTACTTTCAGAGAACTTTCCTTCATACATCTCTTAGAGTTAGTAGAATTAGTTCAAGCATTTAGAACCATGAAAAATAATTCAACATCATTATCATCAAGGTAATCTAATTCATCATTAGATATATTGGCATCTTCTCTAATATGATAAATTTTGTAAATTGATTTACCTTTATTCTCCTTAGCTCTATCTTTTGAAGCTTTGACAGAACATCTTGAAGCATAATGACCAATTTTTCCATAGTTAAAAAATTTGAAAGGTAACTTACCTCTATATTTTCCAGTGCCCTTTTTCAATTTCTTCACAAATTTTTCTTCTAACTTATCAAACTTATCCAAATTAGATTCCTCATTCTTCTTTGTTTTTCCAACTTTAAAAGTAGTCTCCTTTTTTACATCATTTGGACCAAACTCTCTCAATTCAAAAGTAGTTAAAGTACCAAATAATCAAGATCTCTAGAATACTGATTCAAAATTTGAAATTCTTCAATAGCAGAAACCTTATGACTATAAACTTTAGTAAGAGTTCTTACTACCTTCTTTACCACCTCTTCTTATTCAAGTTTTCCTCCAAGGCATCTGATGGAATTGAAAACTTTATCCACTCTATGCATGTAGCCTATAATATCTCCATCTTATTGTTGAAATGCACAAGACAACTGAGAGGGGGTGAATCAGTTGTCACCAATCACATTCATAAATCTCAAACAATTATTAACTCCACATCCACTTTATTCTTATTAAGTATGAGCATGAAGTGAAAATAATAGAAAGCAATATCAACACAAGAAACACCAGATGTATGTGGAAAACCCAATAAGGGATAAACCACCGTGAGGATTAACTCACAATATAAGAGTAATTGCAAAACTGATTACAAAGAGGCTCACTGCCAAAGGGATCACTACCCAAGATAGGACTCACTGTCCAGATAAGACTCACTATCCAAAAGGGAGGCTCACTGCCTATAGATACAAAAAGATAGAAATAACAATGTTACATAGAGAACACTATCTCAATGCAACAAAAGATCCACCAAAATAACTTGCACACATCCATAGCCTTGATCAAAAAATTGTAGATACCATTAGCTCACTACTTTTAGGAGTCTAACACATTAAATTTATTGCTTCCTCAATTCACTTTTACACTATCTTCGTATGTATGTTTCTTCTCACACTTGTGGCATTCAATGCTTAACATATTTCCTTTTATTTATACCATCTTCAACCTTAGAAACTTTCTCCAAGGTTGGCTACACATGCTTCATTTTATAAATTCAAATTAGGTCGGAAACTCAACATTCCCACAATGGAAGAAAATGAGAGAAAACCAAACCAACACTTAATCAAGACCCAAAACAACATCTCGGATCAATCACACACTTCCTTAATTAATACTTATCCTTTACATAATGTGTAAACACTAGGTTAGCCAAACCTAATGAAAACACTAATGAACTTTGAAGTACACACTTCTGCAAAAAGAAGATAACATGTGGGACATATTACATGCTTCATAATACACTAGAATGCATCTTATATTCCTTTAGATTCATCTGCAGCTACTGCAACAACCTCCATACATAGAACACTTCCCATCAACCTATACAAACTATACATACACACACAGTAACTCTCAAACTAGACTTTTGAAGCACCAAACCACAAAAACCTTTGAAAAAACATAGATAACACCATTACAAGTCTTCTTCCAAATTTGCAAGACCTGAAGCAAACTAGCAGAAGACTGCAAAGTAGATGCATTTCTCCCTATTCACAGACAATCAACTTTGTCAGACCAGTTCACACACCAGTGAACACAACATTCACTCTTCACCAAAATAGGAGCTATAGTCTAGGATATATCACCCAAGGATTCCCTTAAACAAAACTTCAAATCCACACAAGCATAGGATCAACACAAAAGAAATGTGGAGCATATACCGGAGCACATTCTGAACACACACACAATTTTGACTTCACTATTTATTAATTTTCTCAAAAGCACTTGGAAACGCATTATATCAACACACCTACAACACCATAAAGATAGCTCCATGTACTCACAATATCTCAACAGTATCTCAACTATACATGTACCACCTGCAATCACTTGTTTCCTTTCTCTACAAAAAACTATATTGTGTTGACATCAATGACAACAACATCATACTTGCAACAATCTCCCCCTTTGTCATTGATGGAAACACATGACTCTCTCTTCCCCTTTGACATCAATTTCAAAGAACATAATTCTTACCACTCCCACTTAGGAGTGCACCCACACATCTCATACTACAACAATGATACTTCCTACTCCCCCTGAGGAGTAGACCCCAATCATTAATCCAGACAAATGATGAATTTGTAGATCCATTGGACTAATGCACCTCTATGTGCACCTAGTTCAAAGAAGCAGGGGCAGTAACCCCCAAGTTCTCCCTGAGATACTCAAAAGTTTCCTTTAGAAGAGCCTTAGTAAATATATTGGCAATCTGATCCTTTGTAGGCACACATTCCATCCTGACTTCATTCTCCAATACCTTCTCTCTCAGGAAATGATATATGATAGATATATGCTTTGTCCTTGAATGCATTACCAAATTATTTGAAATATTTATTGCACTTTTATTATCACAGAAGATAGGGATAGTCTCATCACACATCACTCCTATGTCCTTTAATGTTTGCTTCATCCACAATACCTGTGCGTAACAAGATGTTGTTGTAATGTACTCAACCTCTGTAGTGGATAAAGAAATTGAATCCTATTTCTTAGCCATGAAACCAACCTGCATCCAAGAAAGAATGAACCACAACTTGTACTCTTCTGATCATCTACACATTCAACCCAATCATCAGTGTAAGCACTCAAAGTGAAAACAGTATCCTTAGGATACCACAAGCAAAAATCTAGAGTGCCTTTTAGATATCTCAATATCCTCTTCACAACTATACCATGTGTTTCTTTAGGTGTTGCAAGTATGAGAAAGTTTGGTGGTGTTTCCATTAATGTTTTATTGATGTTAACATAGTTTAGTATGTTGCAGATTGTACATGTATAGTTGAGTTGCTTTTGAGATGTTGTGAGTACATGGAGCTATCTTCATGATGTTGCAGATGTGCTGAAATGATGAGTTTCCAAGTGCTTTTGAGAAAATTAATAAAGAAAAGAATTTAGAGTTATGAATGTGTTCAAAATGTGCTTTGGTATGTGCTTCGAGTTTCTCCTAGGTTGATCCTATGATTTTTTAGATCTGAAGGTTTGCTAATGGTGATCTAGTGGTGATATCTCTTGATTTTTACTTTCTAGTTTGATGGGATGTGAAAGTTACATTCACCGGTGTGTGAATTGTTCTGGAAAAGTTGGTCTTCTATGGACTGGGAGAAATGTTTATGCTTTGCAGTCCTTTGCTATTCTATTTTAGATCTTGTAGATAGGGAATATGTATTATATTGGCGTTCTCTTGGTTTTGGCAAAGATGCATGTGGTTTGGTGATCAAGAAATCTTGTTTCTGAGTTGTATGTGTTTGCACAATTTGAATGGACTGATGGTAGAATTTTAGTGTTCGAAGTCTATTGCACTTGCTGCAAATGTATCTGAAGGAACTTGAGATGTGTTCTCATGCATAATGAAGTGTGTTGCGTTGATTTCATGTCATCTTCTTGTTGGGAAGTGTGTACATCAATGTTCATTTGTGTTTTCATTAGGTTTGGCCGACCTAGTGTTTACACTTCATTTGAAGAATTAAATTAAATTAAGGAAGTGTGTGGTTGATCTGAGACATTATCTTTTGGCCATGGATAAATGTTTTATTGGTCCACTCTCATTCTTTTCCACTGCAAGAATTTTGAGTTGCCAACCTGATTTGAATTTTATAATGAAGCCTATGTGGCCAACCTTAGAGAAAGTTTCTAAGGTTGAATATGGTATAAATGTAATTCTGATTATGAAGATTAGAAGGAGATGCAAAGTGATGAAGTAAGCCAAAAATCATAAAGGAAAAAGTGTGTGTAAGTGAGTTGAGGTAGTAGTACTTCATTGTGTTAGAATCTTGAAGGCAATGAGTTGAAGGTTTCTGCAATCATCTATTCAAGGCTACAGATGTGTGTTAATTGTTGTGGTGGATCTTTTGTTCTCTTTTTTATTAGTAGGCAGTGAGCCTCTTTGTTGGACAGTGATTCCTTTCTGTAGGTAGTGAGCCTTTGTATTTGGACAGTGAGTCCTCTTCTAGGCAGTGAGCCTCTGTATTCGGTTTTATAATCTCTTTATATTGTGATTTAATCCTCACCTTGGTTTTTCCCTCATTGGTTTTTCCATGTAAAAATCTGGTGTTCATTGTGTTGATTCTACTTTTTTTATTTGTGTTTCATGCTCAAACTTAATAACAGAATAGTGTGGTTGTGGAATTGATAAGTGTTGAATTTTTAACTTTGAAATTTTGTGACAAATGATTCACCCCCACTCTCAGTTGTCCTATGCCTTTTAACAATTGGTATCAGAGCTTTGGTTCCTTGGTATATAGCTTAACCGCTTGAGGTAGATCCTAAAGATCGATTAGATGGATGATAAAGAACTCCGAACTACACTTGAGGATCTTGAAAAAGTTGAAAATGAAAACACGGATTTGAAAGAGAATCTTGATGAAGAAAATGAATGTGTCTGGAAGTTGAAAGAAAAATTAAACAAATTCAAGGAAAGACACAAAGAAGTAAGTGAGCAGCTGAAACAAGAGATAATTGGACTAAAATTGACTGTAGAAGAAAAGAAGAGAATTGAAGAATGTTTGAATACAATGATATAGAATAAGTCTAATGAATGATCTAAACTTGAATAGAAGGTAGTAAACTTGAGAGTAGAACTAAAAAAGGAAAAAATCTAAAAGAATAATTTCAGATCTAGCTCCAATAAGCTTGGAGAATTACTTGATCGACAAAAACCAAGTAACGACAAAGTTGGCTTGGGAAATGATGTGGGTGAAAGTTCTAAGGACAATCAAGTGACTCAGGACAAAGGGAAGCAAAAAAGAAATTTTGCAAGGAAACTGCCTATGAGACAGCCTAATGCACAAAGGCATCCCTCTTTCAATGGTATTTGTTTTTCATATAATAAATATGGTCACAAGGCAATAGAATGCAAGAGTAGGAAGAACCAATTTTTTGGTCCCTTCACCGGACAATGTTTTGGATGTAAGAAGGTTGGACATAAAGCTATTGAATGCAAATATCAAGTGAGAATGATTAGTTGGGTGATGTTGAACAGATTTAATGGAGGCAGAATGAATCAATCCTTTAATGGCTACTAGTATACCTGTAACAAATTTGGACACAGAGCAAATCAATGTAGATCAAGAAGTAATGGAGGTCAAACTAATCAGAAAATTGTTGTCTGCTATAATTGCAATAAACCAAGACATATCTCAAAGGTTTGCAAAAGTAAGAAGGGAAAGTAGTCTGGTTTGGTAGAGAAGAATGATCCGGTAAAGAATATTGACAAAGAAGAAATGAAGAAAGAGATGAACAAGATATGGAAGAAGAAAGAAGAACCTGAAACTACTAATGTGTCTGTGCCCTCATCTAGTATAGATGATTTATTCATAAATAAGACCTAGCATGGTCTTAGGGGGAGCATTATCAAAAAATTATAAAAACCCCCTAGATGAATGGCATGTTAGAGGCTAGCATGAGGCTGAAATGTGAAAAATGAAGAATCTAAGGTTTTGGAAAAGGATCTAGAAATGGAGATATGGTTGTTGCTGAAGTAGAACTCATAGAAATATCTATCAACTTAAGGGAGTTGATGGTTAATGCCTTGTATCTCAAGTCAGTGAAAGTTGGTTATGGCATTGGAGAATGGGACATGTAAATTTTGATAATCTGGTCAAAATTAGTTCAAGAGATGTCTGAGGTTTTCCTAGAATCACAAAGCCTACTAATACTATTTGTAGAAGTTGTCAGTTGGGGAAACATATAAGATGCAGCTTTAAGGGAAAAGAGAAATCTACTTCTGGAATGTTGGAGTTAATTCACACTGATCTCTACGATCTGAATAGAACAGGAAGCCTGAATGGTGATAGGTATTTCATGCTCCTTATTGATGATTATTCTCGAATGGCATGGGTTGCTTTTCTTAGAGAGAAAACTCAAGCTCTATATAGGTTTAAAGTGTTCAAATCAAGAGTGGAAAATGAAGTAAATTTGAAAATAAAATGTTTGGGATCTGATAGAGGTGGAGAATTCACTTCTAGTGAGTTTAATACATTTTTTGAACATGGCATAAAGAGATAGTTTTCTACTCCGAGAACCCCTTAGTAGAATGGGCTAGTTGAAAGGAAAAACCAAACGGTACAGCAAGCTACAAGAACCATGATGAAAGAATCAAATGTACCAAATGTGTACTGGAGAGAGGCAATACACATTATTGTTTATGTTCTTAATAGAGTTAAAATTAGAGGCAACAACACAAAGGCTCCTTTTGAGTTATAGACTGGTAAGACTCCTACTATGAAGTACTTCAAGGTATTTCGAAGCAAATGTTACATTAAAAGAGATGATGAAAATCTTGGGAAGTTTGTTGCTAGATTTCAAGCTGATCCTAAAGAGGCACATGTTACAGCAGCAAAGAGGATATTTAGATATCTTAAAGGTACACCAAATTATGGCTTATGGTATCCTAAGGGTGTTGATTTCACCTTGAGCTCTTATACCAATGTAGATTGGGTTGGTTGTGTAGATGACCAAAAGAGTACCAGTGGTGGTGCTTTCTTTCTTGGTGGTAGATTGGTTTCTTGGTTGAGTAAGAAACAAGAATCGATTTCTTTATCCACTGCAGAAGCAGAATATACTACTGCAGCATCCTGCTACACACAAGTTTTTTGGATGAAGCAAACTCTAAAAGACATTGGAGTAATATGTGATGAGTGTAATCCTATTTTTTGTGACAACACAAGTGCTATAAATATTTCAAAGAATCTAGTTATGCATTCAAGAAAAAAAACCTATCCATCATATATCATTTCCTGAGAGAAAAGGTGTTGAAGAATGAAGTCAGGTTGGAGTATGTGATAGCAAAGAAACAAATTGAAGATATATTTACTAAGGCTCTTCTAAAGGATACTTTTTAGTATCTTGGGGAGATGTTGGGGGCCATTGGCCCTCTGAACTAGGTGCACATGAAGGTGCATCAATCCATGAACTCACAGATTCTTCATTTATCTGGACTGATGAATGGGTCTACTCCACATGGGGAGTAGAAATGGGTGCACTCCTTAGGGGGAGTGATCAAAGTTTTTGATCTTTTCCATTGATGTCAAAGGGGGAGAGAAATTCATGTGAAAAAAAATTGTAGAGGAAGAGAAGGTGTTCTCCTAGAATATTATGTAGGATGTTGTCTTTGATGGTTTTTCACATCATGTGTTTCCATCCATGACAAAGGGGGAGATTGTTGCAAGTATGAGCAAGTTTGGTGGTGTTTTCATTAATGTTATCATTGATGTCAACATAGTGCAATATATTGCAGATTGTACATGTATAGTTGAGATTCTTTTGAGATGTTGTGAGTACATGGAGCTATCTTCATGATGTTACAGATGTGCTGAAATGATGAGTTTCCAAGTGCTTTTGAGAAAATTAATAAAGAAAAGAAGTCACAGTTATGAATGTGTTTAGAATGTGCTATAGTATGTGCTCCAAATTTCTCCTGTGTTAATCCTATGCTTGTGTGCATCCGAAGGTTGTCAAATTGTGATCTAGTGATGATATCTCCTGAGTTGTAGTTTCCGGTTTGATGGGATGTGAAAGTTACATTCACCAATGTGTGAACTATTCTAGCAGAGTTGGTCTTCTATGGACTGGGAGAAAAAAAATTTCTCTACAGTCCTTCCCTATTTTGTTTCAAATCTTGTGAATCTATAATATGTCTTATATTGGTGTTCTCTTGGTTCTGGTAAAGATGTGTGTGGTTTGGTGATCCGGAAGTCATGTTTCTAAGTTGTTGTATCTTTCTGCACAATCCAAATGGATTGATGGAAGAAGTTTGGTGTTCGAAGTCTGTTCCACTTGTTGCAGATGTATCTAAAGGAACTTGAGATGTGTTCTCATGCATAATGAAGTTCTTTTCATTGTCTATGTTTCATCTTCTTGTTGGGGAGCGTGTACATCAATGTTCATTTGTGTTTTCATTAGGTTTGGCTGACCTAGATTTTACACTTCATTTGAAGAATTAAATTAAATTAAATTAAATTAAGGAAGTGTGTGGCTGATTTGAAACATTATCTTTCGGCCTTGGATAAAAATTTTATTAGTCCACTCTCATTCTTTTCCACCATGGGAATGTTGAGTTTCTAACCTAATTTGAATTTTATAATGAAGCTTATGTGGACGACCTTGGAGAAATTTTCTAAGGTTGAAGATGGTATAAATGCAATTTGGATTGTGAAGATTAGAAGAAAATGCAAAGTGATGAAGTAAGCCACAAATCATAGAGGTAGAAGTGTGTGTAAGTGAGTTGAGGCAGCAGTACTTCATTGTGTTAGAATCCTGAAGGCAGTGAGTTGAAGGTTTCTGCAATCATCTATTCAAGGTTTTGGATGTGTGGTAATTATTGTGGTGGATCTTTTGTTCTCTTTTGTATTACTAGGCAGTGAGCCTCTCTATTGGATGGTGAGTCCTTTTTGTAGGAAGTGAGCCTTTGTATTTGGATAGTGAGTCCTCTTCTAGGCAGTGAGCCTCTATATTTAGTTTTATAATCTCTTTATATTGTGAGTTAATCCTCACTTTTCCCTCATTGGGTTTTCCACATAAAAATCTAGTGTTCATTGTGTTGATTCTACTTTCTATTATTTGTGTTTCATGCTCAAACTTAATAATAGAATAGTGTGGTTGTGGAATTGATAAGTGTTGAAGTTTTAAGTTTGAAATTTTGTGACAACTGATTCATCCCCCCTCTTAGTTGTCCTGCACCTTGTAGCATTAGGTTCTACTTGAAATCTGGCAACCAAACATACTACATGCATGATATCTAGTCTAGTAGTAGTAAGATATAATAGTCCACCAATCATAGATCTACACATCCTCTAATCAACTTTAGGAGAATCATCATCCTTACTCAATTTGCATCCAGACACCATAGGGGTACAAACCAGTTTGGAGCCATCCATTCCAAACTTCTTCAACAATTCTTTAACATACTTTGATTGTGAAATGAATATTCCCTCATCAATTTGATTCACTTGAAGTCCAAAAAATAAATTCAACTCACCAATCATACACATTTCAAACTCTTTTTGCATCTCCTTTGAAAATTTCTTGCAAATACTCTCATTTCCTCCAAAGATAATATCATCAACATACACAACCACTATCAACATTTTGTTTCCTTCAACCTTGAAATAGAGATTATTGTCTGCGGAGCCTTTGCTAAACCTTTGTTGTGTCAAATACTTGTCCAACCCTGCATACCATGCTCTGGGAGCCTGTTTAAGTCCACACAATGCCTTTTTCAATTTACAGACCGTGTCTAGTTGATCTGATAACTAAAATCCCTTTGGTTGTTCCATGTACACCTCTTCTTCCAAATCTCCATTCAGGAATGCAGACTTGACATCCATCTAGTATACCTTGAAATCTTTGTGAGAAGACAATGTCAAAAGCATTTGAATAGCCTCCATTCTTGCCATCAGGGAAAATGTCTCCTCAAAGTCTATTCCTTCAACCTTTGAATAACCTTTTCACACAATCCTTGCTTTGTTTCTTACTACTTCGCCATTCTCGTTCAACTTATCCCTAAATACCCATTTAGTACCAATTACATTATTGTTTACTAGTCTAGGAACCAATTCCCATGTTTGATTTTTCTCTATCTGTTGTAACTCCTCTTTCATTGTTCTAACCCAATTTTCATCTTTGCATGCTTCACACACTATTTTGGGTTCTATCTTGTAAATTAAACACAAGTTTACCTTAGCTACTACCACTTTGCTTCTTTTCTTTACACCTTCACTTTTGTCTCCAATTATCTATTCTTTTGGATGATTTTTCTATACATATTTTGGAGTCTTAGGAGCAAGTTTTGGAGCTTCTTCTTCTTCTTCCTTATTCTCTTCTTGTAATTTTCTGCAAATAGGTTCATCTAGTTCAACTTCACTTATTTCAACTGATCTATGCATATCTTCATCAAATTTTACATTTTCACTTTCAACAATCTTTCTCAATATTTTATTGAAGCATCTATAAGCTTTTCTATTGGTTGAGTATCCAAGGAAAATACCTTCATCACATCTTGCATCAAACTTTCCTATATTCTCGTCATCTCTTTTAATATAACATTTTCATCCAAACACCTTAAAGTACTTAACAGTAGAAATTTTTCCATGCCACAGTTCATAAGGAGTCTTTGTCATGTTACCTTTGATCTGAACCCTATTAAGAATATAAACAGAAGTGTGAATTTCTTCTCTCCAATATACATCAAGTACATTTTCCTCTTTCATCATTGTCCTTGTAGCTTCTTGAACTATCTGATTCTTCCTCTCAACAACTCCATTCTGCTGAGGAGTTCTAGGAGCAGAAAAATGCCTCTTTATACCATGCTCTTGACAAAACATATTAAACTCGTTGGAAGTTAATTCTCCACCTCTATCAGAAATTAAATTTTTTATTTTTATGTTCACTTCATTCTCTACCATAGACTTTAATACCTTGAATCTATCTAGAGCTTGAGCTTTCTCCCTAAGTAATGTAACCCATGTCATTATAAAATAATCATCAATTAAGAGCATAAAATATCTATCACCATTAAGACTTCTTGTTCTTGTGGGACCACAAAGGTCTGTATGAATCAATTCTAGCATTTTGGTAGTTGATTTCTCTTTTCCTTTAAAGTTGCATATTGTTTGTTTTCCCAACTGACAAATTTTACAAACAATTTTGGTAGGCTTTATGATTCTAGGAAGATCCCTGACAACTTCTCTTGAACTAATCCTGATCATATTGTCAAATTTTACATGTCCCATCCTCTGGTACCATAGCCAACTTTCATCAACTTGTGATACAAAAAACTAACCATCAACACCCTTGAGCTGATAAATGTTTCCATATGTTCTTCCTGCAACTACCATAGTTCTGGACCCTTTTCTAATATCACAAGTATTATCCTAAAACACAAGCTTAAATCCTTTGCTACACATTTGTCCATCACTCAAGAGATTATGCCTTAAGCCCTTAACATAATAGACATCATCAATATTGTGTTTTCCAACCAAACTAATTGTTCCTTTTCCAACAATATTTGTACCAGAATCATCTCCAAACATGACTAATCCTCCATCATAATTTTCAAGTTTAATAAAATTACTTTTGTCTCTAGTCATGTGATTTGAGCAACCACTATCAATTACCCAATAATATTCATCTTGTCTAGCATGAAAGGTAGTAACCATAGTACCTTCCATCTCTTCCTTCTTTTTTTTTGAACCACATTCCCTCGCACATCTTCCATGGTTAGTAGACATTGATTTATTCTCTAAGGCTAGAAACAAGCATTCATCATTATCACCCTCAAAATCAGATTCATCATTAGAAATTCCAGTATCTTATCTAACATAATACAATTTGTTGAAATTTTTGTCATTTTTGTCTTTATTGTCTCTGCTCTTCTTATGTATGGCTTTGTTTGGACATCTTGAAGCATAGTGACTAATATTTCCACAACTGAAACATTTAAAAGGTAACATACCTTTGTACTTACCGGTACCTTTCTTCAACTTCCTTGTGAAATTTTCTTCCAACTCCTCTAAACTATCACTGTCCAGATCATCTCTTGTCTTTATAGCTTTGAATTTTTTTATTTTTTTTTTCCTTTTCTTTTCCAAATTTCCTCATTTCAAATGCAATCAAGGTGCCAAATAGTTGTTATTTAGTGAATTTCTTAGGATCATAAAATTCCTCAATAGCTGATACCTTATCATTGTAACTCTCCAATAGGGTCATCAGAATCTTATCCATTACATCTACATCTATCAAAGTACCACCTTAATTTTTTACTTCATTTACTACAATGTCAACCCTCTAAAAAATAGCTTGCAATGTCTTCACCTTCTTCCATTTTCAAGTTCTCATATATGTGCTTCATTGTTAAATTCTTTGATAATTTGACTAGCCATTTCCTTCATAGATATCCTTCAACTTTTCCCAAACTTCATAAGCAATGACTAATGAAATACCTTTTGTCAGCTCAGTCTTAGATAAAGCACTATAGATTGCATACCTTTCCTTTTCATTTTCTTCATAGGCAGAAATCTCATCTATAGAAGAAGGAATGCTTGCCAGCTCAACATATTTTGTCTCAATAGCTTCCCAATTCTTCTAATCAAGAGAGATTAGGTAACCTCTCATCTTCACTTTCCAAAAACTGTAGTCAGATCCATCAAACACAAGGATTTTCAATTTGTGTGTCATCAAATCTACCTCAAGAGGTTAAGCTCTTCTCTGAGGAACCAAGGCTCTAATACCAATTTTTGAAATGCACAAGAAAATTGAGAGGGGGGGTGAATTAGTTGTCACTAATAAAATTCACAAATCTCAAACAATTATTAACTCCACATCCACCTTCTTCTTTTTTTAAGTATGAGCATGAAGTGCAAATAACAGAAAGCAATATCAACACAAGAAACATCAGATTTACATGGAAAACCCAGTAAGGGAAAAACCACTATGAGGATTAACTCACAATATAATAGTAATTGCAAAACTGATTACAAAGATGCTCACTACCAAAGGGCTCACTTCCCAAGATAGGACTTACTATCCAGATAGGACTCACTATCCAAAAGGGAGGCTCACTTCCTACAGATATAGAAAGATAGAAATAAGAATGTTAAACAGAGAACACTATCTTAATGCTATAGAAGATCCACCACAACAACTTGCACACATCCGCAGCCTTAATAAGAAAATTGTAGACACCATCAGCTCATTGCTTTTAGGAGTCTAACACATTAAATTTCTCACTTCCTCAATTCACTTTTACACTATCTTCGCATCTATCTTTATTCTCACACTTGTGTTCAATGCTTAATACCTTTCCTTTTATTTATACCATCTTCAACCTTACAAACTTTCTCCAAGGTCGGATACACACGCTTCATTTTACAAATTCAAATTAGGTCAGAAACTCAACATTCCCGTGGTGGAAGAGAATGAGAGAATACCAAACCAACACTTAATCAAGACCCAAAACAACATCTTGGATCAATCGCATGCTTCCTTAATTAATACTTATCCTTCACATGACGTGTAAACACCAAGTCACCAAACCTAATGAAAACACCAATGAACTTTGAATTACATGCTTCCACAATGAGAAGATAACATGTGGACCACATAACATGCTTCAAAATACACTAGAACATGTCTTAGATTCCTTCAAATTCATCTACAGCTACTACAACAACCTCCATACACATAACACTTCCCATCAGTCCATGTGGATTGTACAGACGCACACAGTAACTCTCAAACTAGACTTCTAGAGCACCAAACCACAAACACCTTTGATAGAACATAGATAACATCATTACAAGCCTTCTTCCAAATCCACAAGACCTGAAAAAAACTATCAGAGGACTGCGGAGTAGATACATTTCTCCCAGTCCACAAACAAACAACTCTACCAGACCAATTCACACACCAGTGAACGCAACTTTCACTCTTCATCAAACCAGGAGGTATAATCTATTATATATCACCCAAGGATTCCCTTAAACAACACTTCAGATCTACACAAGCATAGGATGAACACACAATAAATTTGGAGCACATGTCATAGTACATTCTAAACACACACACAATTCTCACTATGTATTAATTTTCTCAAAAGCACTTGGTAAATCATCATATCAGCACACTTGCAACAACATAAAGATAGCTCCATGTACTCACAACATCTCACTATTATCTCAACTATACATGTACCACCTACAATCACTTGTTTCCTTTCTCTACAACAACTTATATTGTGTTGACATTAATGACAACATTAATGACAATGCCATCATACTTGCAACACTTATGTCATCCTTAAGGTTTCAAATTTAGTCTTTAGATTCTACATCTTTGCTTTCTTGGCTTTATAATCTCCTTCATAGATACTTTCTAGCTTTTTCCAAATTTCAAGACTCATAAATTTCACAAGTTCTAAATTAGAAAGACCACTCAAAAGAGCATACCTTTCTTTTCTAATATTCTCATATGTGTTAATCTCATCATCAGTACTTGGACCATTTTTTGGCATTTTATATCTAGTCTCACCTAACTTCCAAACTCCAAATCCCAAATAAATAATAAAACATCCCCTCTGGATCTTCCAGAATCCATAATCAGATCCATCAAATAGAGGAGCCTCCTTCTTGTGCACCATCCTAGATCTACATCAAGTGGTTAATATTTATTCTAAGGAACCTTGCTTTGATACCAATTTTTGAATGCACAAGATAACTGAGAAGGGGGGTGAATCAGTTGTACATTAAAATAGAAAACATCTCATTAACATTTATATTTTCATTATTCTTTAAACCCTCAACAACCATTAAACTCTTATCATGCATTAGCAAAATGTAAACATGTGAAAAAGAATTGCAAACACATGAGAACACCATATTTGTGTCGAAAACATGAGGGAAAAACCACAGTAAGGATTAGCTCACAATATAAAGTAATTACAACACCGAATACAATAGGCTCACTACCCAAAAGAAAAGAAGGGCTCACTGCCAAATTAGAAATAAGAAAGAAGAATGTTACAATGAGAAATCCATCTCAAAGCAATAGAAAAATCCACCACTGCTTCACCAGAATATTCACACTCTCTCTGTAGAATGTAGACACCTTTTGCTCACTACTTCCAATAGTAGATTAGGCATTACACCTCACACTGCATTTCACATTTTTTCACTTCACATCATACACAACTTTATTCTCCATCAACTGGACACTTATTTATACCATCTTCAACCTTGAAAACAATTGACAAGGTTGTCTAAGCACCTCAACCATTCAAATTCAAATTAGGTCACCACCAAAACATTCCCGCAGTGGAAAGGAATGTAGGAAAACCACAAAAAACCTTAACTCAGACCCAAATCCACTCATACATACCAAGCCATACTTTCACAAACATCGAAGCATATCCAAAATTAGTGTAAACATGTAATCTCAATCAAACCTATGTTAACACCATTAATCAATTAAGTACACACTTCCTTTGATCCAAAGATGAATTGTGGAACACACAAACACTTAAACACAATCTAGAATATTCCATCAACACCCTCAAATCCAAAAAAATCCTTCACAAAATCATACACCAGAAGAACATATCCATTTTTCACAACTACTAATCTTCCACACACTACAAAACCTAAATCCAACCTCGTGGAGCACCAAAACACAAACAAATTAGACTGAATATAGATATGAGAAGTATAAGAACACCCTCAAATCCACAATACCAAAAACCAAACTACGGAGAAACGCAAAGAAAAACCATTTCTCTCATAAAACACTACAATACCCAATTCACACCTTGGTGAAGACAACTTTATTTGGGTGATCCCACAATACTGGTTTCCAATTTTTGGCCAAACTGGACACTGAAATATTTTTTTCTAACTAAATCTTTACTTTCGAGCACCTATAGCAGCTAAACCATGAGGAATTTGAAGATGATGCAAACTAGTGATTTGTGACATTTTTCATGTAGATTCTAAATATATTTTTTTCAAAATTTTTGGAATCACATTGCACTTATTTTTCCATCTCCTTTGAAAACTAGTTTTTTTCAATAAACAACATTTTTAAGGAGTGACACTCACCATATAACACATAATTTTTTTTCCATGAATGATAAAATTCTAATTCTTTTGAATTTATATTTGTAACTCTGATATCTAGTGCTTCCAATTGGTTAGTGTTTTATTGAATATTTTTTCCTTAATCAAATTTTGAAGTCAAACCAATTATAATTCAGACATAGATGCACCATATAATGCATAACTTTTTTTGTATGTATCAAAATTCAAAAAAAGTTCTGATGGATCAAGGACTTCAATATCTGGTACACTCATATTTTTCAAAAAATAAAATGATAATATATTATTTTTCCACATGCAAAACAAAGAGCTTGTTTTTTGGTGAAAAACCTATGTTTAATAAAACTAAAAAAATAAATACATAATAAAACCAAAACATATTAAAAATATATTCATTGCATAGCTCGTTCCAAGGACTACCATCATCTAGTTGGGTCTGTGAGGTATCCTCCATTTTCATCCTCAACCCAAGCTTTGAAGGGAAAAATTTTGATGTTTTTATGTGCCAGAGAGTGGAAAGATGGGAAAAGGGGGTTCATTCGAACCCCCTTTCAAAAAGGATTTTCCTTTGTGTTTTTTGGTGGGAATGGTGGGAATATCATTGAATGGGTTCGCTCGAACCTTGGTTCTAACAAACCCTCTTTTGGTTCATTTGAACCTATTAGTTCGTTCAAACCCCAAAAACAAAAGAAAATTGCCATGGGGTCATTTTTTCAACTTTTCCTTCCTCACTCCAATTGTAAACCACTTTTTTGGGTCTACCCATTTGCACAATGATCCAACACCAAAAATCCTAGATATAACACCTCTGAACACCTCTAAAAAAATATCAAAACTATACAAGTAGATCTTCAACCATGAATAAATGTGGAACAAAACACTAAACACCACTTTGTCACACTAAACACCTCTCAACCACACTATTTTCTCTTTTCTTAAAATTTTCTCAAAATAAATTGGAGACCAAGCACCACAAACACAAACTCATCACTTGGAACATTTCTACAACTCAACCACACACATGCTCATCAAAGCAACACTAGAGGTTGACATTAGTGATACTACTAATGATAACATAATGTAGCTAGTCAAAGCATCATTACAAGCTTCCAACAATCTCTCCATAGACCTGTTGACATTAATGCAACAACCTAGAACTATTGACATCAATGATAACACACAAGCTACTCATACTTCCAACACATGGTAGGTAAATTCATTTAGTGCATTGATCCATGGAATCCAATTCCCCTCCTAGCTATATGAATTCATTCTAAACTACAATTGCATTTACTCATACTGGAAACTCATCTCCAACTATGGGAAATCTAGAGACCTCTACAAGTACTACCTCTTAGGCATCCACTCTTAACCGCTTAGTATGGATTCATCATTCTGCAATGTGCTAGAAAATTGTTGTGACATTACCTCATTGAACTCTGTAAGATGAAGAAAGTAAACCAACCATCTAGTTTGTTGGAAAATAGGAAAACAAAGTTGGTCTTCTAATAGTAAATTATGGGTTTATGGTTCTCATCTTATGATGTCTCCCTCCATTCTAAATTTTTGAAACCTTCATCAAACAGATTTTTCCTTAATATGTTTTTTTTATGCCTTAATCCCCACTTCTCTAAATGCTATAATATCTATGCTAAATTTTAAGATGGTATATGCAACTTGACAGCCAATTTTTGTCTCCACATTTGTAATTAATGTGGAATCCTCTACTCAAGTGAAAGGTTTAATCTTTCTTCAAATGACAAAGGATACAGGGAGTACAAAGGGAATGTAGTTTTAAAGAATTGTAGATATGGATATAATATAAAGTAAATATTGCATGAACCTAAATTTTAGAGAAAATTATTTGAGTTAATTTTAATCATGGTTTATATTGTCAAAACTACCTGGAATGGCTATGGTGATGGAAAAGGTGGCATGTGTGATGTGATTTGAATGTTGCAAAGTAGATAATTATCAAGAAGGATGTAATGATGGGAGTAAACAAAGGTAATGTGAGTAACTTTACATATAGGGAAACTTATCTAAATGATGGCACATGTTCGAAAAAAAACTAAACATGAAAGAGGAAAGTTATGGAATCCATGAAAATGACTTGTAATGAAGTTGTGTGCTACATGGAATTAGTGTCTAATAGGATTGGTTGCATGTAGAGGTGACTAGAATGATGTTAGCTAAGAGTGACAGTTGTTATGTGTGGAGGGGTAGTGAGATGGAGGTAGTTGTTGCATTCCTAGTAGTGGGTCCCTTATATAAGTGCATCAAGGTTCTTGCTATATGTCCCGTGGGAAGATATTATTGTAACTTGTGTGTTTACGATGATGGCCTTTCTTGATGGTGCCATTTATTGACGATATAGTGCATGTGTGTGCATGTTTTAGTTTATTTTTTAGTGAGAATCATACCTACTTGATATCAATAGGTGAGTTGTTTGACTCATCTACATATGTAGCAATGGTTGATTCAGTTGTGTTTTCATAATTTGCAAGATATTTTGAACATGGTAATCTTGAGGGTTGTGTAAATTATTGTTTTAGGTCCTATAAAAACTCCTCTTTATGCCATGGTTTTTTATAAAGATTGAGGCAGTGTCCATTGACCATTAAAGAGAATCTAAATTTATGAATTATGGTTAACTATGTTGCTTCATTATGAAATAATTGTTTTATTTCACAAGGACCTAGCCACTATGTCTATAATTTACCTTTGTGGTCCTTATACCTTGAATCATAGAACAATGTCGTACCCCCTTCATCGAATTCTTTAGTTTTGATAAACTTGTCATGCCATTTGATTCTCCATTTTTGCACAATTTTTGTATGATGGATTGCTTTCATCTTATTTCATGCAGAGCATTTAGATTGTGCAATTTTTCTTTCTAATATTTAGAGAGATCCATTCCAAGTTGCACCACTATTTTGAGTGTTTTATGTTCCACTTCAATATGAAGGACAACCTTTTTCCCATATACTAATTCAAATGGTGTAAATCATGTGGTTGTTTTCTAAGTTGTCTTATATTCCCAGATAGATTCTAGAAACCTTATTTCCTAGTTCTTCTAATGCAATTGGACTATCTTTGTTAGGATGGATTCAATTTTCCTATTTGTAACCTTAACTTGCCCATTTTATTATGGGTGGTAGGGAGTGAAATTTTTATGTTTTATTTCATATTCTTTGATCAAATGGACAATTAAATCTAAAGTGAATTGTGGTCCTTTATCTATGACTATCTCCCTAAGCACTCCATACCTTGTGAAAATTTCTTCATAGAGAAATCTTGCAATATCTCTAGCAAATTGCAATGCTTTAACCTCCACCCATTTTTTTAGGTATTTAGTATAGAATAGTATATACTCATTATTGGATATGTGGTCTATTTGTCCAATCAAATTCAATCCCCATTTATCAAATGGTGTAATGACCAATTATGGTTTTAGGGGCATCTCATCACTCCTTGTTGGTCTACCCATCCTCTAGAAGCAATCACACCTTCTTGTATACTTGCTTGCATCTTTATGTAGTGTTGGCCAATAGTAGCCAATGTTTAGAATCTTGAGGGTTGTTCTCTTGGCTACAAAGTTCCCTCCACAAGGCTCATCACAAAAAGCCTTCAAAATTTCCTAAATTTCATCTTCCTTCATGCACCTTCACATTACATTATCAGGTCTTATATAGAATCGATAGCCAGCCACCCAAGAATATAAAAATTTGTGTTCAACTAAATTGTGTCTTTCTCTTGGTGAGAGATGTTGTGGTGTTCTACATGCAACCAAGTAGTTAGATATGTTTGCATACCAAGGTATTTGCACTATTAAGGAAAATAGGTGTTCATTTGGAAAATAATCATCCACAATCTCTTCTATTTTGATGGGAAAATCAAAATAGATGGTAGCCTAGATAGAAAATTAGCTACCACATTTTCTTTACTCATTTTATCCACAATAGTTATATCAAACTCCTACAACAATAATAACCACCTAAAAAGGTGTCCTCCAACCACTTTTTTGTTTATCAAGAATCAAATTTATGTATGAATACTATGAAAAAGACAAGATAACTAGTGATATAGTGTCTAAATTGTTTAATTACATAAATTATTGCTAACATTTCCTTCTCTATGATAGTGTAATTGAGCTCAACAACTTGAATATTTTTACTGATGTAATAAATAGAATACTCAAAATTACCTTCATTTTGTCCTAAAATAACACATATGGAAAAGTCAAAAGTATTTGTATGCATGTGGAAAGGAATTGTTTAGTTAGGTCCTCTCAAAATAGGTGTCCTTGTGAGAGATGTTTTTAGAGCTTAAAAAGCTTCTTGGAAAGCAATGATCCATTCAAACTCAATTTCCTTAGATAGGAGGAAAAATATGGGATCTTCTATTTTACTAAAATAATTAATAAATCTCTTGTAGTATCCTGCATGCTCAATAATACTTCTCACATGTTTTTTCTTCTAGGGGGTGGGTAGAGTGGAGATCACTTCTATTTTGTTAGGATCCACTTGCTTGACACAAAGTGTCCCAAAACCACTCCTTCAGTCATCGTCATGAAAAAATTATCATGACTTAGGGAGAGATTGTGATCTTGGCACCTTTCAAGGACCCTTTCCATGTTTTCTAGTGCTTCTTCAGAGAAATTTTTATGGTAGTGAATCCATCCACATATATTTTCATAGTCATGGGAAAAATATGAAAACATGTTTAGGATAGCTCTTTAGAAAGTTTTAGGTGCATTACACAACCAAAATGGAAAAATTGATTAGGCATATGTACCCCATAGACATGTAAAGGTAGTTTTATCTTGGTCCTCTAGAGCTATTTTTATCTAATTGTAGCCACTAAACCCATCTAGGAAAGAAAATTATTTCTTTCTTGACAATGAGTCTAATACTTGATCAATGAAACAAAGAGGGAAATGATCCTTCCCCATAGTTGTATTTGATTCTCTATACACATACTATCAACTTGCACCCTTTCTTAGGTACTATCACCAATGGGGAAACCCATTGACTATTTGATATTGGATATATGAACCTTGCATTTAATAGTTTATGCAATTTTGTGTTCACTATATTTCACACAGTTGGGTTCATCATTCTTTGTGGTTTTCTAACTAATTTGTATCCCTCATTGATGTAAATTTTGTGTACATAGAGATTAGGATCTATTCCCTTCATGCCATGGAATTCCTAGGAAAATATTTTTTGTGTGAGCTTGCAACATCTTAAGCAATCATATTGTTAGGAATTTTTCAAATGATTATTGACATTGAGTGTTCTACTGGATGTTATTTCCATAGGTGTGATAGAATTCAAGACATAAGAAACATCTAATCTTGATAGATTAAGATTACAGATATGTGGAAGTAGTATATGGAATAAATGAGAAGTAGATTCAGAGGTTGTTGTGGGTATAGCATTGTGCAATAGCCAATGCAATTATGCTAAACAATAGTGTTGTTGTGGGTCCATCCCATAAGATTTTTGTATAATACTAGCAAGAATTTCATCTTCATCCTGAATATTGATCATTGGTCTTTATTAAATGGTCATCAGTGTTTGCAAGGAATATTGGTCATCATCCTCCAAACTTGGTCATACAAGTTATTCTAATTTTGTATAAGGTTTTTTATGGGGATAAAGGATCAATTTGTATTCACATTCCCATTATAAATGATCATGTTTCTAGATATACATCCAACAAATGATTTTTTTGTGGTTAACCATAGTCTTCCTAGGATAATGGCCATCCTCCTAGGTTGGAATTAGGTTTCAAGACCATGAATTCTATCAGGTACTCTCATGAGTCCAAGGTGATGACCAAATCTTTAATAATACCCTCTAGTCTTACCTTTAACCTATATGTTAGTTATAAAACTATGGGTGTAGGTCTCAGATCCATTAGTTGAAGCTTTTTAATTGTTTCTTTTGTCATCACATTGATTCTTGCTCCTAGGTCAATTAGAGTATTTTTATTAGTGTCATTACTCTACACATCTACAATAGGAATAACAGGGTATGAATATTTTGGGATAACTAAGTTTCCCAACATAATATCAACGAACTTTCCTATAATGTGCATAGTCTATGCGTCCTTCCATTTTATTTCTCTATTTTTGAGGCATAGTTCCTTCAATATCTTTTTGTATATGGTCACTTCCTTGATATCTAGGATCAAGGAAATTTTGACACAAACATGGGTATGTACAGGATCATGGGGGTCCAAAAAGTGGCGATGTGGCTGAGCTCAATAACGCGAGCCTATAACCCAAGTGGGGGCGCACAAGGTTGGAGAATAGGAGAGTCTTAGAGTGCGAGGAGGGGAGATGTGCGACATGTTGTGTGGCATGCCTTGTTCTAAGTAGAGAGTGCTTGCAAGGCCCTCCCTCGAAGGGAGGAGGACTATCTTGTGTTTTTAGAAAATTCAAAGAAGAGAAAAAGTGGCAATGTAAAAGAAAGTCATTTTTAACACATCCAAAAATGTGGAATTCATGCCTTTGACTTTTTGCACGCTAAGGTACAATATCTTGTTTCAAAAAAGATATCCATTATTAAATGGATATCCGTTTATAAACAGATATCTGTTATTAAATGGATATCCATTTATAAACGGATATCCATTTTTTTGAAGTCAAATATTTTAAATCCATTGGGTTCGGGCCCAACCAATTTTTTATTTTATATATTATAATAATTTTTTAATATATTTATTTTATGCAACATTAAATTAAAAAACATTATAATAATGCCATTCTAAAAAACATTATTATAATGCTTGTTAATTTAATATTATATCATAATATATTATAATATTATATTTTATTATAATATTTATATAATATTACATATTATATATTAAATGTAATATGAAATTTATTATATATAATATATATTATATTATTATATAATATTATATTATTATATAGTAATATAATATTATATTATTATATAGTAATATAATATTATATTATTATATAGTAATATAATATTATATAATAATATAATATAATATTATATTATATTATATAATAATATTATATTACATTATATTATATTATATAATAATATAATAATATATATATTATAATATAATATATATTATGTATTATATTTTTATATCATATATTTGAAAAAAACTAATGCCAATATCATATGGTTGAGTCGCGAACTCGACCATATATTAAAAATACTCTAGAATAGGAAACGGATATCTATTTCTTGTGTTGCAAATTAAAAATGAAGAAACTCAAGAGCTCACAATTAACTAGTTGTATGTGGGTTTTCCTCTTCTCCAACTCAGATATTCGTACCTAGGATTTCATTTTTCCAAAAATCAATCAAATTTCAAAGGTATGTGTGGATTTTTGTGTTTTTATTCAATTTACATTCTTTTTGCATTGTTTTTTTTAATTTTAGTCAAAAATAGAGTAAATTTGATAGGTTTTTTATTGCATTAAAATCATTGTTAATTTTAAAAAAAATCAATTAATAGGTTTAAAATGGATCAACATGAAAACCAAAACCCTGCAGAAGATGAAAACCCAAACCCCACACAAAATGAAAACCCTGATCCCACACAAAATGAAAACCCTAATCCTACACATAATGAAAACCCTCCAAATCCTCCTTCACCACAACCGTTGTTTCCAAATCAAAATGTGCCAACAATACATGAGTCTATTCATAAAAATTTAGATCAATTAAGAAAATTATGTTGAATCTATGAGACACTCGATGAGCTATCAAGCATGAAAAACACTTTGGAAACAATCATTTCAAATGTTGAAACTTTGGCAAATCGACATAATAGATTTGCATAGTGGAAAAAGGAACAAAGACAATTTTATACTAATGGGTTATCATATGATGAGGTGAAGGCACTAGATATTGAGAAAGCCCAATTAGCCCATTTATTCATCGATCAGAGAACAGGACAACCTGTTAATGTGTGGAAACCAAAATTTTCAATTAAATGGTGCACCCATAGAGGCATATTAGATAATTTTTGGAGACATTGGTGGATTTTTTTTGATAAACCACCCAACAAGAATCTTGATGTCCCTCAGTATTTTCTCTGAAAATTATATGTTGAGTTTGTGCTAGGGAAACATGTCAATTACTTTGACATGCGATATTTTCAGGGTGTTGGTAGAGGGATGCCACAAGATAGACCTAGAGCTTGCTAAGTCACCCTATTCCATCCTCCACCTATTGCTACTTTGACTCCACTACCTTACCCTGAGATTGTTGTAGATGCAGGGACTCTGAGCATTTATGTGTTACATTAATTGAGTGATCATTTGGTCACGCAGATCCATCATGTTGTGCAACCATTTGATGGTGCATCCCATCACGATGGTGTTGCACTTGATACATCCCAACATGATGGTGGTGCACCTACTACAAAAGCTCCCACTGGTACACCACCATCAACTCCCACTAATACACTACCATCATCTCCCACTCCCACTAGTACACTATCCTCTTTGGGGCATATTTGTGTGCCTCATCCTTACATGACATGTAACAATTTATGTTTTGGCCCTCTCTGATGTTCCACTAAGGCTCCCATAGACACATTCGACTATGAGGTTCATGATATGCCAGATGTAGGAGTTGATAGAGCATGAAGTGGAGCATTTGTAGGAGAGACATCGACTACCAGGGATGATATGGGAGGACCAGTAAGACTTAAAGTAATTTCATAGTGTGTTTTATGTAAATTCTTTCATATTTTATGAGAGATGTAATATATGTTTATGTGTTGGAATCTTTAACAGTTGTTGATAGAGGAATAGTTGTTGCAAGTGCAAGAGGCTATGCATACTGCCATTTCATTTTCCCGAGAGAATCAATATACGATATTATTTAAATTGTTATTTTATATGTTAATTTTTGAAATATATTATGTTTAAATACATGTACTACATATATTGATAGTATAAAGTAACCTTTTATTTTTATGCAGCAACCTAGTTCTTACACAGCCTTGTTGATTGGGTCTGACTCATTGGATGAAGTTGCACAACAGGTATATTTTTTGTATTCTCGACATTATGATTATAAGTGCATGTGCATATAAATTGTGTTACATTCTTGTCATTTTTTATATAGGAAACCATCTTAGCTAATTCATCCACTATGAGCCCATCTCGTGTCATAGCATCACAGCAGGTATGTGTTTATTTTATATTGCAGATATTTACGTTTAGATAGGAGTAGATATGTGTTTAGTAGATACAATTATTTTTCAACAATTATATGTTAATTTGTATCATTTTTATTTTATCTACTATAGTCCTCTGCTCGACTCAGCACTATGATGAGTGTGAGACCATTACTTTATACAAGGACTCTTGATCATCCTAAGGGATAATCATATGCAAAATGTCTTACAGAAAAGAGAGCAAGATTTGAGGTAAACAAGAATTACATTATTGATATAATATAGTACATGTATATTGATTTTTATTTTAAATTCATAATTTATAAATGATGGTATATAAGTTTCTATTTACTAGTCTATCTTGTCAACCATTCACATAATTAATCTAATTTGTGGTTTGAATTGTTATTGTGTAGAAAACTTCAGAGTAACTAGCTTCTTTAAGGAGGCTTGATTTTGATGGTCCAACATAGAATTAGGATATGATATAGATCGATATGTACTTAGGGTTTGATAGATCTTGAGATGGCATATATGCCATATTTTGTAAAACTTGTTCTAAGTAGGCATATACCAAATTTGTATATGCACAAACACAATTATTCTATATTTTGATATATAAGAATTGATATTCGATATAATTTGTTCCTCGTGTACATGTCTTTCTACTTTGAATTTTCAAAATGGAATGTATAATTATCTTAAGAATGGTTTAAATTTATGATTGATAATGTATGTTATAGATTAATGAAATTGCATTTTAATAGAACTTATAAATTACAATTGGTAATCCATCTATGTTAGAGTTCATTCATATTAAGGTTCACATACATTACATTCCATGAGACCATATTTCTTTGAGGATTTTTTTCAAACAATCCATTGCCTTTTCTATTGTACCACATTTTTCATACATGTCTACTAATACATTTTTATCAAACTCTCAATTTGAGAATACCCATGATTTCAAGCTCTATTGAATGAATTTACATTTGACATTATTTTGATTTTTGAACTCTTCTAATGAAATGGGCAGCTATTTTTATTTTAAAAGAAGTTAAAATTAATGAAAAATGGATACAACTTAATGAAGTATATGTCATGTTATAGTGTTCATTCGAAAGTAATATAATCATTTTGATAAAAATCAAATTCATTTAATGTTCATTCAAGCTTAATAACATATAAAAGGTATAAAATCATCTTGAATAAGAATCACTATCTTTCAACCGTAGGGGTTTGATGCAACCTTCAAACAAAGTCCTTACAACTGAACAAGATACATGTTCATTAGATTGTGCATGTGAAATCTATACAATAATCATGATCAACAATTAAGACATCACTCAACCATGATGCAACCATTAAAAAAACCAAATGAGTGTGATACTACCATTAAACAAACCAAATAGAACTCCATGACTTGCACGTTATTTGACTTTTGACATGCAATTTGTATTATCGTAATGCACAACAATGAATGTTGCTAACCATAATGCATCAATAAGAAAACTAGGCATCTATATGGGTATGTTTATGCTAGGAATGGTCCCTTTTTGCACCCAAACATGCTAAATCACTCTGAGCTACATTGGATCGATGATTTCCCTTAAGAGTCCAAAGTGTAGAAAGGAATCAATCTTTGATGGGCTATTACCCAGAAACCATGAGGCTTACATAATCTTCGTCTAAGGCTATAGGATTGTGTTGGGAAATTTTTCAATAACCTCTCAATTTTTTCTATCTCATAGGTGTTTTCCTATGGTGACTAGTTTTCAATTGACGAAAAAGTTGTCAGATGTAAGTGATGTAAAGTCACAAAGTGGTGCAATATTGATTCAGCAACTCGTATGACCAAATAGATTGTTCCAACACATCTAGATGGGTGATTTTATGCTAGGCATGGTCCTCTTTTGCACCCAAACACACTAAATCACTTCGAGCTACATTGGACCAACAATTTCCCTTAAGAGTCCAAAGTGCTAAAAGGCAGCAATCTTTGAAGGGCTATTTCTCAAAAACCATGATGCTTACAAACTCTTCATCTAAGGCTATGGAATCATGTTGGGACCCTCTACAATAATATCTCTTATTGTTTTCTATCTCGGAGGAATTTTCCTATGGTGACAAGTTTTCAGTTAAGGAAAAAATTGTTAGATGCAAGCAATGTAAAGTTGCCAAGTGGTGCAACTTTTGTTTTACAACTCGTACGACCAAACGGACTGTTCCAACACATTTGGATGGGTACGTTTAAACTTGGCATGGTTCTCTTTTGCATCCAAAAATGATGAACCACTCCAAGCTACATTGGACCAGTGATTTCCCTTAAAGAGTCCAAAGTGCTAAAAGGCAGCAATCTTTGAAGGGCTATTTCTCAAAAACTGTGATGCTTATAGACTCTTCATCTAAGGCTATGGGATCATGTTGGGACCCTCTATAGTAACCTCTCTTAGCTTTTTCTATCTCAGAGGTGTTTTCCCGTGGTGATGAGTTTTCAGTTGACGAAAAAGTTGTCAAATGCAAGCAATGTAAAGTTGCAACTTGGTGCAACTTTCATTCTACAACTCATACAACCAAATGAACTGATCCAACACATTTGGATGTGTATTTTTATGCTAAGCATGGTCCTCTTTCTCACCCAAACATGTTGAACCACTCTGAGCTACATTAGACCGGTGATTTCCCTTAAGAGTCCAAAGTGCTAAAAGGAAGTAATCTTTGATAGACTATTACTTGAAAACCATGTTGCCTAGAAACAATCTACCTGAGTCTACGAGATCAAGTAGGGCCCCTCTACAATAACCTCTCTCATTTTTTGATATCTCTAAGGCATTTTTCTATGGTGTTGAGTTTTCAGTTGATTGAAAAAGGGTCAGATGGATGCGATGTAACGGTGCAAGGGGTTTAGGGTCCGTTTTGTTCCTTGCGAGTAAGTGAAAAAGTGATTCATTTTCTCAAATAGACTTAAGTCATGAACTACACACATGAATACAAAGTATACACATGAAAACACGTAGGTCGTAAAGTATACATTGTAATACTCATAAGTGACAAAGTATACACATAAGTTGTAAAGTATACACTTGAACACATGTAAAGTATACACAATACACATGATAATATTATTCAATAATTACTATCAAATATAGGATTTACAAAATTCCATGTAGGCATACAACAAACATCCCTAATACATAGTCATTTCCTAGTAGGGGAAGGAAATAGATCATGCATTTCCTTCATGGTCGACACAATCTCCCACAATAGTAGCATGTTGATGTTCTAGAGTGACAAACACCTGTACAAACCATCAAGGTAGCAATTAAACTACATATAATAAAAAATATGCTTAGAATAACAAATCTATATTATTTTAAACAACCTACGTGATGATGAAATGGTAATGAAAACTAGAAAAGATGCTTAGAAAAACAAATCTATCTTATTCTAAACAACCTAATTGATGATGAAATGGTAATGCAAACTATAAAAGATGCTTACAATAACCAATCTCTATTATTCTAATATGTCACATACCACTACCAAAGGATTAGAGCTGGCTATTGTTGCAGTAGCTCCATGATCAATCATTCCAAGAACATTGCAATATACTTTGAATGAGAAATCTATATGGTCACAATATAAAAGATGCTTAGACTAACAAATCTATATGAACCTTAGTAGATAAACAATAAACAATATCAAAATATGATGAACAATATCATACCTATCCCATACAAAAAATGATCCACTACTCAAGTGTGCCTGAAGGGTCATCTCTTACCTTCAGAGTTTCCAGTAATGCTTCATGATCAACACTACTAATTGTCCATAGTTTTTTTGTTTTTGTTCTAGCATGATGTCTCAATAACAACATTTGTTGCTATAGCAAGGTGTGAATACATGAGAATGGCTTTGTGTTTCTCATAGTCTTCAAATGTAGGTATGTCTTTCTTTCTAATCATATATGTTCGCTTCCAAGTCCTAGAAATAATAACTAAACCTGTGTGATGATAAGTTTTTTATCAACATCTAAATATGCTTAGAATAACAAATCTATATTTCGTCTAAACAACCTAAATGGTGATGAAATGATAATGCAAACTAGAAAATATGCTTAGCATAACAAATCTATATTATTGTAAACAACCTAAACGATGATGAAATGGTAATGCAATGAACTTCAAGAAACAACAACTGAACCTGTAGGATACATGAACCCATCATCATCTGTCATTTGTTGTGTTAGCTTTTGCTTTCCCTATACACATCTTTTCAACCAATAGTCAGATCCCTCTTCATTCCCCTATGGTGCTCAACTACATAGACATGTCCTAGCTATACAAGACTTGGAAGATGATCATAGTCAAGTGAACTTTCCATTACATCTTCTAATGAGGATTGTGGTACAGATAAAGGGGTTAGGTACAATGGAATCCAAGACTCTACCCAGTCACTTGAATCACACTAATCCCAATCACACTGAATATAATTCTGGAAAAAACAAGCCATCTCTCATGTCCATATGGTCCATGCACTCGCATCTAAGCTTTGAAATGAATGCATCTTTGAAGAATCTCTAATTGTTTGACATTCCACTCTATCTCCCACTATGCCCTCCTCAACCAACCAAAAGAACCTACACACTTGTGAATCAAGTGTCCCTCCGCATGATAGTGCATAAGTACACCAATCCACAATAGAACGTGGGTATGTACAGGATCATCATGGAAAATCAAGCCCTTAAGTCGCAAAAAATTTAGAAAAATCAGAGTTAGGCAACTTGACATAAAAATTTGAATAAGTTATCTATATTATTTCAAAAATATGTAAGAATAGAATCTGTAGAAAATTGAATGTAGTTTCTAAACTACTAGGTTTATTTAAAAAAATAAATCTATTTGGTAGAAATTTGAAATTTCAATGCAATAGCACTTAAATTTTAGGGAAAAAATAAGAAGTAGGTGTCTTTCTGACCACCCTCACCACAATAAAATGATAATATTTTCTTAGAAGATTTTATATATAAGTAGAGGACTCATGTCTCGATGTGATGCATATTTTTTTGTAATTTTTTTCCAAGTAAATAATTAATTATAAATTTTTTATTACAACTTTTAAAAATTATAAAAACTCATATGTTTGACCACCTTAACTTGGTCAAAACTTCATGAAATTCATTTTTTTAATCCTATAGTATGTGAAGCATAGAATGTGACACATGTTTTGGATTTAAAAATTGTGATACCGTTTGAAAGCTATAGATGTTTTTGAATCAGCTTATCAATTAGGACTTTAGTCGTAATTTAAATAGAAAATGAATAATAATTATTTATTAAATTCAAAGTAAAGAATAATTTAAATATGTGGAAATCTAAGAATCTTCTTTAAAAACCCTTTTCGTTTCATCAATTTTGGGTTAAAAAAAGTCATTAGCCACATACCCTACACATACCCATCATATTACCACTTTTTGGCCCATCATGATCCTGCACATACCCACATGAATCACTAAATGTTGCACCACCTCTAATCTTCATTTTTTCCTTAACCAAATCTCTCTTCACACATGCACCTGCACCATCATGCTCACCTTTTCCATGCCCAGCTTTGAAAAAACTCCAAATATGTGGTACACCCCTCTCTATATGAATCTTGCTCAACTAATAAAACATGTGAGAATTCTTGAATTTCCCTGTGTAGTTATCTGACCAAATCAGATGTTGAACCATTACAATTCCTTTTTCCTGCAAGAACTCAAAAAAAAATTTAAAACAATGTTGTACAAACTCAAATGAATGAGATCTATCATCACTCATGTAAAAATGGTACTCCATGATTATCTTCATGTCCTCTTCTATACTATCTGGGGCATGCCTATATGTTATGTGAACAAAATATCAATTTGAATAGAATTATAATATTGTGACTGAACTTCATTTTGTGATTGCAATATGTAATTTTCAGCAAAATCAACTATAGATACAATAGTTCCAATGGAGAAAGAGTCCTTACACATCCTGAATTGTCGATCCAACCACTATGACCTATGGCTATTCCTTGCATACTTATAGAAAATATTTTTCTTAAAATCTAAAATAAATCAGCAATACTTATCCCTCTTGAAACCAATTCGCATCTAGAACCCTCACCTCCACTCTTTAATGTGTATTTGAATGTTTCAAACTCTTTTTTCTCAACAATTTTGTTACCAAAATCATGATCGCTGCCCTCATGAAAGCATGTTACAAACTTCAATAAACCACCACATTGTAAACACGTTTCATTTAAACAATAATTTCTATGAAATAAGCAACCATCACCTCTAATGCATAAAAATTAATCTAACAACTCCCTGGATAACTTGGGAAGTTGCACTGCATAACACTCCTACAACATTTCATCAGTATGCAAAGTAGAACAAATATGGCATAACAATTCATGATACATTGAAAACTCAACATGGTATTTACAACAACATGTATTACGAACCTTAATAGAAACACAATAAAATGGCTTGCAAGACTCAAAATCCCTTTGTGAGATTTGTAAATTTGGAACACAATAAAATGGCTTGCAAGACTCAAAAGCCCTTTGTGAGATTTGTAAATTTGGATGTTCTTGACAAAATTGTTTGTACAAAATTGTTTGGCTACATTCCAAAAAATGTTTAGGATGTAGTGTACAATTTTGAATACCAATTCATAACTTTAAAACATCCTCTACATTTGGTGATACTCTAGAGTGAGAATTCCAATATTGTTTAATTTGCATCTTTATATTATTGGTTAGTTTTGTATCAACATGTGGAAGCCTCGCATTAAAATCTCATGTATCATTTTGAAGAGCACTATCGAGTCAAGTCCTCTTCTTGAGAGTGCTCTATTCAATGTTTTATGATTTAAGTTAAAATCAATACAAGTTTTTCTTGATTAAACAAGAATTTCTCAAATGATGGCTTACTAGTGAGGTTGTGATCACTCTTGGAGTAGCCCTTTTATCTTTTTCCTTACTAGTCTTTCCAATAGAGGTTAGAGCATTAAAAATATTTTTTACAATAAGACTACTTTTTTCCAATTTTTTTGTGAGACGAATCTTCAATTTTTTTAATAATGGTCTCATTTTGTAAATCTTAATTAATTGCACAAAAAGTTTACATTTTTTTGTTAATGTTTTATCAGAAAAGAATTCATTAAACATTTTTCGTAGCTCACAAATGAACCATTCGTTGTGACCATTTTCCTTCAAGATTATCAATTATGTCCTCATCTATTTCAACCAACCATTTAGGGGTTCTTTTGTAATTAGGTGTTACATACGTTTCATTTTCAAAATTTTCAATATTATCAACATTTTCATTTTCAAATACAATGTTAATAACATTTTCATTCTCACTATTTTCAATATTTTCAACATTTTCAATAACAATTTCATTTTAAACAACATTTTCATTGTCAGTCACAAATTCATTTTCAACCACATTTTCATTTTCAACATTTTCAATAACATTTTCAACAACATTTTCATTCTCAATGTTGTTCACATTTTCATTTTCAATTTCCACATTTTCAATTTCAATTTTTTCATTTTCAATTTCAATATGATATTCAATATTTTCAATTTCTATTTCATCTTCACTTGAAATAACATTTAATGGTTCAGAAGAGGCTTCAATTTGAATATTTTGCATACCTTGTCCTCTTTTCCTATGACTTCCTCTATCTTTTTCTCTATATGCTTCAATTTGATCTATTGTAAGTTTCCTTTTACCTTTTCTCTTACGCCAACTACTACTCCCCATTGTACAAACAAAAAAGCACACACAAATGATTGGAATTCTAAAAAAAGTGTTAGAGAATATTTGAAAAGCTTAATTTCGTCTAATGCAAATAGAAAGCACGAGAATTTTGCGACAGAAAGAATGTAGGGACCATTCAAATACTCAAAATGGTCCCATTATTGTTTTTTATATAACTTAAAAAATAGATATTCGTTTCAAAACGGATATCCATTTGAAAACCAATATCTATTTTGAATGGATATCCATTATGTCTTCCAATTGGCATACCTACATGTCTTCTTCATAGTCTAAAAATAGAGGAAATGGATATCTATCTATAATGGATATCCTTTACCTCTAGTATTTGTTAGCTCTAAAAAATGTAGGCAAAATACCTCAAGAGGTATCCAATCTCTTGATATGTTTTAGGGTAACAGACAAGGCCAAATGATTTAGACCTTCTACTCTTCAGGTGTTGCCAGACCTAGGCGGGTGTACCTATAACAATGAAGCATACTTGACCTATGTTTATTTCCTAAAGCAATTTACCCACACTGGAAAATATGAGTGGATAAATGAGTTTTAATTTGGTATAAATTGTATAAGCAATATCAAGGAAAAAATCTAATGTGTTCATATGATAAAATGAATGAAATTAAATAGGAGAATGGTAGAGACTAGTGCCTTATTGGGTGCACGAAGTCAAATGAAAATCTGAAATGAATAACTTCTTTCTAGAAGAAACTTAAATTGTTTGGCATATAGGTTTAAGAAAATAACTGGTATAAACATGCAACGATGTGACTACTGAGTTCTTCTTAATGATCCAAATGAGATTTCCTAATTACTATGACTGACTAAAAGACTTAATCTTTCCTTGAAAGAACCAATTAATCTAATCATACAGATGCAACAAGTGTGCACTGATAAACTGAGAAATATCCTTGATATATCAGTTTAAACAATTAGAAAACATCAACCTTGGAGACAACTTTAGCAATACTTTTAATTAACACAACAAACAACTGAAACCAGAAAAATGTCATCACGTCAAATAAATTCAATTGATATCTCCATCGTTTTAAACATGCATCATAGTCTCAAAAACATTTTGATCTATTGTATTTTTTGTTCGCTCCTTTTCGTCCCCTCTTTCACTATCAAAAATTGGTATTTATATTGGCCACATGAAAAGTCACATCCCTTCACATTCACATCCACGACGATCCGATTGTTCAGGCCTTTTCCATGTTCATTAGACACCCACTGAGACGTCTTGCCACTTCCCCGACACTCCAAGTCTCTTTGACTGTCAATAGATTATATATCGCTATGTAGTCCTATAGTTACACCGACGTCGTGAGTCTCCTCGATCCCATGTGCCTTCAATCTTGAGTATCGCTGTGACTTTTAGGGGTTGGAAAACATTCCTCCAACTACATCATGTTTTTCCAAGACTTGTCCTTCGTCAATTCTGATCGCCGAGACATAGTGGTTTTCCTGTCAATGGAACTTCATTCGGCATGAGCTTCCTATCTCTCTTTGATGATGCCAGTCTCACCGAGTCCATTCTTGTCCAAATATACCGCCAAGTCCCAATGTAGTCCTGTTGCTGTGACATAAGGGGTCGGTAGGACTCTGTGACTTCATATCGATGACAACAACGGAATCTATCATTACTTTGTCAGCAAGACCAAACGAGCGTTGCAAGATGTTACTCCAATGACTCCTATCTCATCGAACTTTCACTTTTGTACTTCATCGGTATGACATACAGGTACTCGTTATGACTAATCTCGATGATTTTTGTCTCGTTGATATGTCTCTATATCTTCAATCGGTAAGACACAAATAGACTCGATATGACTCATTCCGTTGAACTTTATCTTGCCGATAGGATCCTCTGGTCGTTGAGACAATGAACTGCGTCATGCCGATATGTGTCTTCAGATGAAATTATATCGGTATGACATTCCTGAACTCTTGCCAATAGACTGCAAAAGATATACATTAGTATAAAATGCTTCTTGGATCGGTGAGACCTGTATCATCTCTTGCCGATATGAATTATACATTGAAATACTCAGGGTTAGATGAATTCTATGGGACCACATGATAGAATATGGGAAAAAATGATATGCAAAGTGGATTCTTATGCTTATGGTATGGGCATTTTTGGGAACTCATGAATATAAAAAACTATAAAAAAATTCAAAATTTTACAGTTCTAATAGTGGCTTCGTCTGGGGATGAATGATTGTGAGATCATTGCAAGGATCCAGATTTCTGGGTGAGCAGACCAGAATTTCAAAGTGATGAACCAGTGAGCAAGATGGAATGAATGGAAATGGAGATGAACATGACCCTATACTACTATACATGGAAAGATTTATTTAATGAAGGAATGTCAAGATTGTCCATGTACTGGCAATTCTTGTTCCTTTAATTTCCTAAACTACTGTGCATGGAAAAAAAAATTTAAGAGGATTGTCAAGAGTTGTCCATGCACTGGCAACCCTTAATCCTCTGTAATCCTTTGGCAACAAAATCATACTTCATTTTGGTAAATGATGGCTCAAGGCCACCCAAAAGAAAGGCCCATACTTTCCTCTATGATAAACTTTATTCTGATTTGAACTCAGTGAAATTCTCTTGAAAATATTCATGTTATCCTCCTTGCTACTTTTATTGTCATAAAAATACTTGCAACTCTTTCCCCCATTCTGATTTGGGTCCTGTATCATGAAATGATATCCCTGCTGATTTGAAAATTGAAAACATTATTTATTCATCATACAATTGAGATTAATCTGCACAGGAAATTTGCAATCATAATGCAACCAAGGAATACAACTTTCATGTACACGAGGAGGGAAAAAATCATGATCATCTGTGTCACTCATCTCAAGATTCGAATGCCTCTCACACAAATCTAAATGCTTTGTCATATCAACACTATTTGAGATAAATAAATCTAAAACATTTTGCACATCTTCCATATCACCATTTGACACTGAAATATGATTCACATCCTCAATATCATCCATATCTGAACCAATCAAGGCTAGACTCCTTTCATCCTTGGTATGCACATAAATGTCTTCTCCACATGAATTATAAATTTCTAAATCACATACCTCTTCTTGAATTGATATAGATTTTTGATCAACTTCAAAGGTTTCTCCATCATTTTGAGAAATGCACTCGGAGTCATATGAGTCATTGCACAAAGAAATTTCACTATCAAAACAAATGTAGGTTGGACACAAGACTTTAGAATCACCTTCTTATGCACATTTCTGGAATTCAAGAGTTAGCAAATCTGAAATTTGCTCACTACTGAGTGAACATGTTTCTTCTTCCATAGCTTCCATTATTTCTCCCACTTCCTAATCAAATGTGTCTTCATGGTATTCCACTACACCTGGAGGAATTATTTGTTCACTATCAAATGGACCTGCATTTTCCATTGCTTCTTCATCTTGATCACCACAAGAATTGCAATAATCACCTTCTTGTAAATCAAAATCCACAGGTTCATATTCATAATCTGAATATTCATTAGATCCCTCATAACATGTACTACTTTCCCTATCACAATCTATTATGCAAGAGAGATATCTTGTATCTTCATCTTCATCATGTAGGCTATCATATGAATCATTTTAACTTGCACATGTCTCACCTTCTATTGGCTGCATCATTTGATCAATGTCTTCATCTTCATCAATGATGTCACCATCGTCTTCATACTTTTTCATATCTACAATATCAGTCCATTCATCTAGTTGATCAAAAGAAACGGGTATCCATGATTCAGGCCAATAAACTGGGTTTGGCTCGTACACTTCCATGAACTACCGAATGATCTCAAACTTACTAGGTGGGAAATTAATAGGTATTTTCCTACAAATATCCACCATTCTATAGAACAAAGAATGCCTAGATTCTCCTCTATATATTCTTATGTTAAGAAAGGCATCCAAAAGATTTTTCAAACATTCATCATTTTTAGATTGTTGGTTCCGATATGTACCTTGATGTAGATTCTAACTAACATTTCCAAGTGGGCTAGAATTGTATTGCACTTGACATTGATCATATTGATAATCTTGATGGCTTACCAATCTTTTTCCAGGAGGGACTGGATAAACATTTATTTGCTCTGATGGCTGTGGTGAATAAGTGTTATGTTGTGCATGATATGCATCTCCTGCATTGTGAAGATCTCCAATTGTATTAGCAAGCACTTGTGGGATCCAATGCTTGTTTGCACTTGTGTATTCATTCTTATTGCAGAATTCTCTTGATTGTAATAGTTGTTGTTTCAATTGTAGTGTTTCTTTGTCCAATTGCAACTGTTTCTTTTTCAATTCTTTAATTTCTCTTATCAACTGTTGCCTTCTAAAATATCCTTTTGTTCCATACACAAATTGTCTATCCATGCTTCATCAAGTTTTTACTAGAGTCACCACCTACCTTTCAAAAAGTAGAAAAATGAAATTATTCTTAATTGTATCCCTAGCAGAATCACTCATTTTGAAACTTCTCAAATTATGAATCTTTCTTCAATGACTCTATATGATGATCTTCAACTAGATATCCTACAATAATTTTTCCCCAGTAGAGTTGCCAATTTGTTAGCTCTCAAAAACACAGGAAAAATACCTCAAGAGGTTGTCAATCTCTTGATACGTTTCAGGGTAACAGACAAGGCCAAATGATTTAGAACTACTCTTCAGGTGCTGCCAGACCTAGGTGGGTGTACCTATAACAATGAAGCACACTTGACCTATGTTTATTTCCTAAAGCAATTTACCCACACTGGAAAATATGAGTGGATAAATGAGTTTTAATTTGGTATAAATTGTATAAGCAATATCAAGGAAAAAATCTAATGTGTTCATATGATAAAATGAATGAAATTAAATAGTAGAATGGTAGAGACTAGTGCCTTCTTGGGTGCACGGAGTCAAATTAAAATCTGAAATGAATAACTTCTTTCTAGAAGAAACTCAAATTGTTTGGCATATAGGTTTAAGAAAATAACTGGTATAAACATGCAAGGATGTGACTACTGAGTTCTTTTTAATGATCCAAATGAGAACTCCTAATTACTATGACTGACTAAAAGGACTTAATCTTTCCTTGAAAGGACCAACTAATCTAATCATACAGATGCAGTAAGTGTGCACTGATAAACTGAGAAATATCCTTGATATATCAATTTAAACAATTAGAAAACATCAACCTTGGAGACAACTTCAACAATACTTTTAATTAACACAACAAACAACTGAAACCAGAAAAATTTCATCACATCAAATAAATTCAATTAATATCTCCATCATTTTAAACATGCATCATAGTCTCAAAAACATTTTGATCTACTGTATTTTCTATTCGCTCCTTTTCGTCCCCTCTTTCATTGTCAAAAATTGGTATTTATATTCGCCACATGAAAATTCGTGTCCCTTCACATTCACATCCATGATGATCCAATTGTTTAGGCCTTTTCCATGTTCATTAGACACCCGCTGAGACGTCTTGCCACTTCCCCGACACTCCAAGTCTGTTCGACTGTTAATAGATTATATATCGCTATGTAGTCCTATAGTTACACCGACGTCATGAGTCTCCTCAATGCCCTATGCCTTCAGTCTTGAGTATTGTTGTGACTTTTAGGAGTCGGCAAACATTCCTCTGACTACATCATGTTTTGCTGATACTTGTCCTTCGTCAATTCTAATCGCCGAGACATAGTGGTTTTCCTGCCGATGGAACTTCATTCGGCATGAGCTTCATATCTCTCTCCGATGATGCTAGTCTCGCCAAGTCCATTCTTGTCCAAATATACCGCCAAGTCCCAATGTAGTCCTATTGCTATGACATAAGGGGTCGGTAGGACTCCATGACTTCATATTGATGACAACGACGGAATCTATCATTACTTTGTTAGCAAGACCAAACAAACACTACATGATGTTACTCCAATGACTCCTGTCTCGCCAAACTTTCACTTTTGTACTTCATTGGTATGACAAACAGGTACTCACTATGACTAATCTCGACAATTGTTGTCTCACCGATATGTCTCTATATCTTCGATTGGTAAGACACAAATAGACTCGATATGACTCATTCTTATGAACTTTATCTTTTTGATAGGATCCTCTGGTCGTTGAGACAATGAATTGCGTCCTGTCGATATGTGTCTTTAGATGAAATCATATTGGTATGAAATTCCTGAACTCTTGCCGATAGACTGCAAAAGATATACGTTAGTATAAAATGCTTCTTGGATTGGTGAGACCTGTATCATCTCTTGCCGATATGAATTATACATTGAAATACTCAGGGTTAGATGAATTCTATGGGACCACATGATAGAATATGGGGAAAAATGATATACAAAGCGGATTCTTATGCTTATGGTATGGGAATTTTTGGGAACTCATGAATATAAACAACTGTAAAAAATTTCAAAATTTAACAATTCTAACAATCTTCAAAATAACAATTTCATGATATATATTTTTGTTATATATTAATTTACTATGTTAAATTATTATATAATAATATATAATATGTATTATATATTATATTTTAATATATAATATATATTATATTTTAATATATAATATATATTATATATTATATTTTATAATATATATTAAATATTATATATTATATTTTAATATATAATATATGTTATATATTATATTTTAACATATAATATATATTGATATATTATATATTATATACTAATATTATATTAATTTATTATATATATTTAATTATTATATAGATATTATATATTAATATTATTTTATATATAATATATATTAATATATATTGTTGCTCGTCTGAGTAACCTTTAAGAAATAGAACGGATATCCATTACTTGAATTTTGAAAATTATTATTTCTTATGATATATAATATATATATTTACTATATATTAATATTTATTATATATATTAATATATATTATATATAAAATTTATATTAATATATAATAAATTGTATATACTAATATATAATATATAATATATATTAATATTATATTAATAAATAATATATTAAATATATAATATATATTATCCCACTCTCCTCTCTCTCTCACTCTCTCTCTCTCTCTCCCTAAACCCTAAACCCTAAGCACACCCTCTCTCCCTCCATCTCTCCCTCTCACCTCTCTCTACCATTCCCACTCTCTCTCTCCTCTCTCCCTCTCTCCCTCTCTCCCACTCTCTTCTTCTCACCCACTCTCTCCCTCTCTCTCCCACTCTCCCACTCTCTCCCTCCCTCTCTCCCACTCTCCCTCTCTCCCATTCTCCCATTCTCACTCTCTTCCTCTCACCCACTCTCTCCCACTATCTCCCTCTCTCTCCCACTCTCCCACTCCCTCTCTCCCACTCTCCCTCTCTCCCATTCTCCCATTCTCACTCTCTTCCTCTCACCCATTCTCTCTCTCTCTCCCACTCTCTCCCTCCCTCTCTCCCACTCTCTCCCTCTCTCCCACACTCACTTCCTCTCACCCACTCTCTCTCTCTCCCACTGTCTCTCTCTCTCCCACTCTCTCTCTCCCTAAACCCTAAACCCCAAACCCACCCTCTCTCTCTCTCTCTCTCTCTCTCTCTCTCTCTCTCTCTCTCTCTCTCTCTCTCTCTCTCTCTCTCTCTCTCTCTCTCTCTCTCCCTAACCCACCTCTCTCCACTATCTCTCCCACTCTCCCTCTCTCTCCACTCTCCTACTCTCTCCCTCTCTCCCACTCTCTCTCCTCTCTCTCTCTCTCCTCTATCCCTCTCTATTCTCCTCTCTCTCTCCTCTCTCCCACTCCCTCTCTCCTCTCACCCACTCTCTCCTCTCTCCCACTCCCATCTCTCCTCCCTCTCCCTCTCTCTCTCCCTCTCTCCCTTTCTCTCTCTCCTCTCCCTCTCCCTCCCTCCCTCCCTCTCTCCCACTCTCCCCCTCTCCCACTCTCTCTTTCTCCCTCTCTCCCTCTCTCTCTCTCTCCCACTCTCCCACTCTCTCCCTCTCTCTCCCTCTCAATACTTTCTCTCTCTCTCTCCCACTCTCCCCCCTCTCTCTCCCCCTCTCTTTGCCTCTCTCCCACTCTCTCCCTCTCCCCTTTCAGGTCTTTCTCTCTCTCCCTCTATTATATAATGATTAAATATATATTAAAGATATCAGAGGGGGATGGATACTTCAAAGGGAGACTATGTATTAAATATAATATATAATATCATATATTTCACATATATTATATGAAATATATGTACAATAAATTTATTATATAAAATGGATATCTATTTCTTTGAGGACTTTATAGCGCAAAAGCTTCCTCATTTTCACAAACCCTACCTCATTTTCGTGACACAATAGTTGAGCAATGACCTCCAGCGAGTTCCAAGTATGTGATTTTTACATTTTTTCAATTTTTTTTGCTAATTAGTGATTAATTTTTATTTATTTTTTGCATTTTTGTAGTTTTATTGAATTGTTTCATTTCTATCTAAACTTACAAAAAAAATTGAAACCCTAGTTAGTGGAAAACAAAAAAAAAACATCAAACATAAAAATGGAACCTTCATTACTAGAAAAAAAAGAATAAAATTGAACCTAGCATACTAAACAAACATAAAATTGAACCTTCATTACCCCCTTTCTACATTTTTTAAAACTGTTTTACATTCTTGTCTATTTTTCCTTCTTTTTTATCACATATTCTCATGTTTCTTAAATTCTTGCTTTGTTTCTTATTCTTAAGTTAGTACTCCTTTGCTAAACAATTTTCTTTTTAATTATTTAATTATTTTGACTCTCCTCAACTCTCAAAATAGAAAGGATCCTTGTTGGAAGTGCTCTAAATTTCCAATACTTGGTGAATCTAGATCCATTGTTAGTACTAACCAGACAAAACTCATCCCTGCAACCATAGGGAAATGGGCGAAGTGAATGGGTAATAATCGATGGGCTATGTAGGAGGCTATCATATTGTATCATATACAAATGATAGCCTCCCACATAGCCCATTGATTATTTCCCATTAACTTTTCCCATTTCCCTATGGTTGTAGGGACAAGTTTTGTTTAACCATTACTAATTATGTATACAAATTTACTAAGTATTGGCAATTTGGAGCTTAAAACTTCCACTTTTGTTGAATCAATTTGGAGCTTAACACTTCCACATTGTAGCAAGGTAAAAATTTAATGTATTTTTAAATGAGATTTCACATCACTTTAATAATTATTTGTTTTCCATTTACATTCCTTAGACATAAATGAGCTTTACACATTTTTTCATTTGTATTCAATTAAGTCATTTATATTGAATGGTTTAAGGGGTTTTTTAAACATGTATCTTACATTTTTAAATTAAAAATTTAATACAGGTTCACTTATATCTAAATTATGGATCCATGCCCTCCAGCTCCACCCACTCCACCTCGTAACCCCCACCTCCACCACCTACATTCGATGATGTTCACTTTCAAGAACAAGTCAATGTGAATGTTAGAACCATTTAGGATCAAGTTAACGTTATTCAAAATGAAGAATGTGTTCACCCATTATTGAGGCGTTTAGCATAAAAAATGCAAACTTTTGTTGATGTGGTTAGGTCCATGGAAGTGGACTTAGATGAGCATCAATGATGGAAGAGGAAAGGAGACAATCCCAATCTAAAGAGAAAAACACAAAGAAATGAAGAGTTGCAACTGAAAGCCGCAAAACTTTATTGAAACAATGATCTTTTATTTATAAAAAAAATGATCTTGGATGAATATTTTATAAAGAATTTTGTTGGATGGATATTTTTATTGTTGAATTTATGAATATAATAGTATAATGATGAGACAAAAAGTTAGTAATAAATATTAAATAATCTATTAATTTAGTGTGTGTTCATATATAGTGTGCATGGGTATGTGCAGGATCATCATGGAAAAAATAGGCCCTTAAGTGGTGATGAAAATTTAGAAAAATCAGAGTTAGGCAACTTGACGTAAATTTTTTGAATAAGTTATCTATATTATTTCAAAAATATGTAAGAATAGAATCTGTAGCAAATTGAATGTAGATTCTAAACTACTAGGTTTATATATATATATATATATTTGGTGAAAATTTGAAATTTCAATGCAGTAGCACTTAAATTTTAGAGAAAAAATAAGAAGTGTCTGTCTGACCACCCTAACCACAATAAAATGATAATATTTTTTTATAAGATTTTAGATATAAGTAGAGGACTCGTGTATTGATGTGATGCATATTTTTTTGTAATTTTTTTCCAAGTAAATAATTAATTATGATTTTTTTATTACAACTTTTAAAAAATATAAAAACTCATATGTCTAACCACCTTAAATTGGTCAAAACTTTATGAAATTCGTTTTTTTTTAATCCTTGTTACCTATTTTTAGCTACAGCTCAAAATAGGTAGAGCTGAATTGCATTCCTCATTGAAAGGTACAAAATTTCTGCTAAAGTATTTATTATATTCAAGAATCTGATTACTTATGAATTTCCAGTGTGATTATGCAAATGTTTGTAATAGAATAACTCATAAATTTGCATAAGAAATGTTTCTTTATTCATATTGTAAAAACCAAAGTCCCACACAAGCTGTGGGAGTAACGTAATTTGATTTTCATAATCAAATAATGAATACAAAGTAAAGTTGTAAACTACACAACTAAAGATAATGTAAACATGAAAAAGGGAGTGATTCATCATTGCTTGTAATGATGAATCGTTTTATACTTTATGTCCTCAAGTTGTTGTGTCTGAGTGTCTCCAAGATGTTTAGACTCCAAACTCCATGGTTTCCTGCAAGAGTATTGAAAGGTGGTGTTAGAGAAATGATAAATCACATCCTTCCTCATGCCTATATTACCAACAAAAAGGTAACCTACATCCTATCAGCCATTCATAAGATGATTAAGTCATCAAAAAGGAAAATGTTCAAGGAGCACAAAGTTCAATGGAAGCTTTGAGCTTCAATTATTATGCTATTTTTTTTGTTTAAGTGTGCAGGTATAGGTATAATTAGATCATTTCAACTAACAGATATTGTTATGAGTGGTGAGAAATGTGGCTCCCACAAGGGTTGAGCCTAGCTCATAAACAATGACATGGGACAACAATATGGAATAAAGATAATCATCATTCTCCATGAATGAAGTTCATAAAGAATCCTTTAATTCAACATGATGAAAATAGGTTGAGCAAAGTATACTATTGCTCATCATTCGAAAGAACAATCAAAAACATGTTGAAGAAATATCAACTGCATTTGTTATATTAGCTTCATCTCTACTTATATTCACATTGCATTTAAATAAAGTATGGAGCCCATTTACACTAATGGAAAACAAAGTATCAAAGGTCATTAAATTGTTTCTAATAACCCTATACATTCAATAGAAGCTACAGGTGGATATTACAAATGAGAATGATTCAAACGGTCCATCTATACAAGAGGTGCATTATGCAGTCAGGAGAAGAAGACTTGTAAGGATAGCATAGTGATGGGCATGCAAAGAAGTTGAGTCAAAATGACCATCCATAGAAAATGCAACCATATCTAAGTTTTTCATTTTCATAAAGAATATGATCAAATTTCCCAAGTAGCATGGAATCAAGGTGAACATTGATTGAAATTGAACATCATTTTAACAAGTGAAAGAAGTGTTGCCTCGAAGAATATATGATAAACATGATATGCTATAGGTGCATGAGGTCAACATTCAAATTTTTTGAGTTACATTACAATCAATTGTCCACCAGGTATAATTATTACATGTTGAATGTGATATCATACATGCTATAAGAGAAATCCCTTATTATTTTCTTAAAACAGAGCTAAAATACAGAGAAAGAAAGTATTTTTTAAGCAAGTTCATTATGATTTGCAAAGAGTACCTAGGTTAAGGAGGGTTTCAAGATTGTGTTTGAGAGTTATTTTCCATGAAAACGCTGAAGCAATAAATAGAGCATTTAATGTATCAGAGCTAGGGTTTTAAGCAAATAACCCTTGAGCATTTTCATTTTACATGCAGAATGGAAGGAAAAAAATACAAAGAATAGTATAATTTACATAGGAAAATGATAGTGAAAATGATCTTCGAAATGCATTGATGGAATCAAGGTTTCTTATCATGAAGACACAAAGAGTTTACATTATTAGCAAGGAAAAAAGCCATGACCCATTTAATTTCTCACAACCACAACATCAATATATGGCTAGGGTTCTCAAAAGAATCCCAAAAATCTATTTTGAAGTCTGAGATATATGCAACAAAATATATAGTATCCATAGTCTAGAAAAAGGATGAAGCCTACGGCCTACAAAAATAGCTAAAGGTTAAGGAAAAACAACAATGAAGGTCACGACCTGAAGAATAATGGAGTCATTAAACCATGCCAGTGCCATGAGAAATGGAAGGATTCAAACTCTCAACAACAAAAGAACACATCATAATATGCTAAAGCTGCGGCCATGATCTCTTAATAAACATAACTAAAGTGCTTGAAAACCAGGATAAAGGAGGGTTTTCTAATCTTTTATTTTCAGAAAATGAGAAAAAACATTGAACAAAGAACAGATTTATGAGAATAACCAGAGATTTGAAAACTTCTTTCAATTTTTCTATATACAAACAAGCAGAAATCGCTCCTCTTTCACATCAATACAGAGGGAAAAACCTTACCACATGATCTCTAGTAGAGGTTCTCCATGAAAACCTAAGTGGAACTCAAGTATGGCAGTGCTTAGCAAGCATCAGTGAAAAGATTTGCAAAATTCAAGGAGGGGCCATGATTTTTTGGTTTAAGGTTTTGTTTACCCTAATTTGGCCAACCATTAGCTTAAGGCATTTTACCTTATGTTTTAAAAAGTAATACTTTGTATTATTCAAACTCCATGCATTAGGTATCCTTAAATACCTCTAGTATTTTTATGCAAACTTTGCAAATTTGTAAAGCCAAACTCCAAGTTAACTCCTTCAAAATACCTTTGTAATGTCTTGATTTCAAACTCAAAATTGTCCCTATGTCTTAACAATTTCACATGGTTTTGAAGTTGGAGATAATAGTGTAAACAATATTAAAGAAATGAATTATAAATTGCTTTAATAGGTGTCATGCAAACGCAGAAGTGAGGAGCAATACACATGTATTAAAGTAATTCTTAATTAATTACTTTAATATTATTTAAATTTCTTACCTTTACTTCAAATTATGCAAAATATCTGAAGAGGATTGATGTTTGAGTCTTGATGGAGTTAACTGATCATGCGAAGGGTGCAACTGAGAGACAATTTCATGCATTTGGAGTGAAACTGGAGGCTTTTCATGCAGTTTTGAGATCTCCCTTGGTCTAAATATTTGAAAGGGGGAATTTGAGAGTATTTTTTCTCTTTCCATGCAATTTTGACTCCTCTTTTTCAGGGTTTTCTCTTTTGCTCGTGAGAGAGGCAAGTTAGAGAGATATTTTCACTTCCAGTTAGTTTGGAGTTCCACCTTTTAGGGGCACATTATGCATGCCATCATTGTATATGTAATCTTTGGTTTTCTTCAAATTTGGAGAGTTAGCAATAAACAATAAATAATAATCGAAACCCAAAGATTTTATGAAACACAAAGGAAGTAGATGAAGGAACAATTATACCTGATTGTTGATACCTCCATGATTCCCTTTCGTAATACCTTCTTGCTTGCTGGAGAATGTTGCCCTCAGATTCATCTTTTGAGCAATCTAAAATGCCTAAGCCCTACAACAAGATTTGAAGGATTTGATATGCCTAAATGACTATGTCTACAAACCAATGCCTATGTCTAAAATAATGCCAAAATTGAAATACTAAGATTGCCTATGACCATGAACATGTGAGAGTAAATAAATGTCTATAGTAATTACGCCAAATGTGTGTCCCCAAAAATGAGAAGAAGATGGCATTTTATAGAAAAGGCCATTTCGAATGGACGGACGAGATAAATTAATGAAATGAACGATCCAGATTACACCTAAGAATCCCTAATTAGGGTTAGGGCAAAATCTTTAATCGAACGGTCAAAATAAAATCGGATCAACAGTGGAGAATAAATGAGGAAAATAATTAGAAAATAAAGATTTTAGAAAAATCAAGAAGATAAGACTGCTTGATTTGCAAGATTCAAAAAATCAAAGAGATAAGATGTAGACTGAAGATAAGATTTGAAAAATCAAGAATCTGCCTGATTGCTTGATTTTTGGAAGATTAATTACCAATTTGAATTAAATTAATTCAAATCATGGATTTTGAGAGATAATAAATAATCTTTTTCAGATTATTTATCAAAAAGGACTGACAGTTAAGATTGACATGACATTTTAAATAATTTAATTTATTTAAATGAGAAAGACTGGCAATTAAATAATTGTACCACTATTTAATTTAGCGTGATACATTTTCAATTAATTAAATACCAATCAATTTATTTAATTAAGATAAGAGGACGTATTAAATAAATAAATTTATTTATTTATTTAATAATCAAGAAGAATTAAATGATTGTATGGAATTAAATAAAATTAAGAAATTTATTTAATTAAT
>VDFB02058242.1:273464111-273520727 GCA_007258455.2 Sequoia sempervirens | reverse complement strand
ATTGCTTCTTCATCTTGATCACCACAAGAATTGCAATAATCACCTTCTTGTAAATCAAAATCCACAGGTTCATATTCATAATCTGAATATTCATTAGATCCCTCATAACATGTACTACTTTCCCTATCACAATCTATTATGCAAGAGAGATATCTTGTATCTTCATCTTCATCATGTAGGCTATCATATGAATCATTTTAACTTGCACATGTCTCACCTTCTATTGGCTGCATCATTTGATCAATGTCTTCATCTTCATCAATGATGTCACCATCGTCTTCATACTTTTTCATATCTACAATATCAGTCCATTCATCTAGTTGATCAAAAGAAACGGGTATCCATGATTCAGGCCAATAAACTGGGTTTGGCTCGTACACTTCCATGAACTACCGAATGATCTCAAACTTACTAGGTGGGAAATTAATAGGTATTTTCCTACAAATATCCACCATTCTGTAGAACAAAGAATGCCTAGATTCTCCTCTATATATTCTTATGTTAAGAAAGGCATCCAAAAGATTTTTGAAACATTCATCATTTTTAGATTGTTGGTTCCGATATGTACCTTGATGTAGATTCTAACTAACATTTCCAAGTGGGCTAGAATTGTATTGCACTTGACATTGATCATATTGATAATCTTGATGGCTTACCAATCTTTTTCCAGGAGGGACTGGATAAACATTTATTTGCTCTGATGGCTGTGGTGAATAAGTGTTATGTTGTGCATGATATGCATCTCCTGCATTGTGAAGATCTCCAATTGTATTAGCAAGCACTTGTGGGATCCAATGCTTGTTTGCACTTGTGTATTCATTCTTATTGCAGAATTCTCTTGATTGTAATAGTTGTTGTTTCAATTGTAGTGTTTCTTTGTCCAATTGCAACTGTTTCTTTTTCAATTCTTTAATTTCTCTTATCAACTGTTGCCTTCTAAAATATCCTTTTGTTCCATACACAAATTGTCTATCCATGCTTCATCAAGTTTTTACTAGAGTCACCACCTACCTTTCAAAAAGTAGAAAAATGAAATTATTCTTAATTGTATCCCTAGCAGAATCACTCATTTTGAAACTTCTCAAATTATGAATCTTTCTTCAATGACTCTATATGATGATCTTCAACTAGATATCCTACAATAATTTTTCCCCAGTAGAGTTGCCAATTTGTTAGCTCTCAAAAACACAGGAAAAATACCTCAAGAGGTTGTCAATCTCTTGATACGTTTCAGGGTAACAGACAAGGCCAAATGATTTAGAACTACTCTTCAGGTGCTGCCAGACCTAGGTGGGTGTACCTATAACAATGAAGCACACTTGACCTATGTTTATTTCCTAAAGCAATTTACCCACACTGGAAAATATGAGTGGATAAATGAGTTTTAATTTGGTATAAATTGTATAAGCAATATCAAGGAAAAAATCTAATGTGTTCATATGATAAAATGAATGAAATTAAATAGTAGAATGGTAGAGACTAGTGCCTTCTTGGGTGCACGGAGTCAAATTAAAATCTGAAATGAATAACTTCTTTCTAGAAGAAACTCAAATTGTTTGGCATATAGGTTTAAGAAAATAACTGGTATAAACATGCAAGGATGTGACTACTGAGTTCTTTTTAATGATCCAAATGAGAACTCCTAATTACTATGACTGACTAAAAGGACTTAATCTTTCCTTGAAAGGACCAACTAATCTAATCATACAGATGCAGTAAGTGTGCACTGATAAATTGAGAAATATCCTTGATATATCAATTTAAACAATTAGAAAACATCAACCTTGGAGACAACTTCAACAATACTTTTAATTAACACAACAAACAACTGAAACCAGAAAAATTTCATCACATCAAATAAATTCAATTAATATCTCCATCATTTTAAACATGCATCATAGTCTCAAAAACATTTTGATCTACTGTATTTTCTATTCGCTCCTTTTCGTCCCCTCTTTCATTGTCAAAAATTGGTATTTATATTCGCCACATGAAAATTCGTGTCCCTTCACATTCACATCCATGATGATCCAATTGTTTAGGCCTTTTCCATGTTCATTAGACACCCGCTGAGACGTCTTGCCACTTCCCCGACACTCCAAGTCTGTTCGACTGTTAATAGATTATATATCGCTATGTAGTCCTATAGTTACACCGACGTCATGAGTCTCCTCAATGCCCTATGCCTTCAGTCTTGAGTATTGTTGTGACTTTTAGGAGTCGGCAAACATTCCTCTGACTACATCATGTTTTGCTGATACTTGTCCTTCGTCAATTCTAATCGCCGAGACATAGTGGTTTTCCTGCCGATGGAACTTCATTCGGCATGAGCTTCATATCTCTCTCCGATGATGCTAGTCTCGCCAAGTCCATTCTTGTCCAAATATACCGCCAAGTCCCAATGTAGTCCTATTGCTATGACATAAGGGGTCGGTAGGACTCCATGACTTCATATTGATGACAACGACGGAATCTATCATTACTTTGTTAGCAAGACCAAACAAACACTACATGATGTTACTCCAATGACTCCTGTCTCGCCAAACTTTCACTTTTGTACTTCATTGGTATGACAAACAGGTACTCACTATGACTAATCTCGACAATTGTTGTCTCACCGATATGTCTCTATATCTTCGATTGGTAAGACACAAATAGACTCGATATGACTCATTCTTATGAACTTTATCTTTTTGATAGGATCCTCTGGTCGTTGAGACAATGAATTGCGTCCTGTCGATATGTGTCTTTAGATGAAATCATATTGGTATGAAATTCCTGAACTCTTGCCGATAGACTGCAAAAGATATACGTTAGTATAAAATGCTTCTTGGATTGGTGAGACCTGTATCATCTCTTGCCGATATGAATTATACATTGAAATACTCAGGGTTAGATGAATTCTATGGGACCACATGATAGAATATGGGGAAAAATGATATACAAAGCGGATTCTTATGCTTATGGTATGGGAATTTTTGGGAACTCATGAATATAAACAACTGTAAAAAATTTCAAAATTTAACAATTCTAACAATCTTCAAAATAACAATGTCATGATATATATTTTTGTTATATATTAATTTACTATGTTAAATTATTATATAATAATATATAATATGTATTATATATTATATTTTAATATATAATATATATTATATTTTAATATATAATATATATTATATATTATATTTTATAATATATATTAAATATTATATATTATATTTTAATATATAATATATGTTATATATTATATTTTAACATATAATATATATTGATATATTATATATTATATACTAATATTATATTAATTTATTATATATATTTAATTATTATATAGATATTATATATTAATATTATTTTATATATAATATATATTAATATATATTGTTGCTCGTCTGAGTAACCTTTAAGAAATAGAACGGATATCCATTACTTGAATTTTGAAAATTATTATTTCTTATGATATATAATATATATATTTACTATATATTAATATTTATTATATATATTAATATATATTATATATAAAATTTATATTAATATATAATAAATTGTATATACTAATATATAATATATAATATATATTAATATTATATTAATAAATAATATATTAAATATATAATATATATTATCCCACTCTCCTCTCTCTCTCACTCTCTCTCTTCCTCTCTCCCTAAACCCTAAACCCTAAGCACACCCTCTCTCCCTCCATCTCTCCCTCTCACTCTCTCCCTCTCTACCTATCTCCCACTCTCTCTTTCTCCCTCTCTCCCTCTCTCCCTCTCTCCCACTCTCTTCTTCTCACCCACTCTCTCCCTCTCTCTCCCACTCTCCCACTCTCTCCCTCCCTCTCTCCCACTCTCCCTCTCTCCCATTCTCCCATTCTCACTCTCTTCCTCTCACCCACTCTCTCCCACTATCTCCCTCTCTCTCCCACTCTCCCACTCCCTCTCTCCCACTCTCCCTCTCTCCCATTCTCCCATTCTCACTCTCTTCCTCTCACCCATTCTCTCTCTCTCTCCCACTCTCTCCCTCCCTCTCTCCCACTCTCTCCCTCTCTCCCACACTCACTTCCTCTCACCCACTCTCTCTCTCTCTCCCTTAAACCCTAAAACCCTAAACCCACCTCTCTCTCTCTCTCTCTCTCTCTCTCTCTCTCTCTCTCTCTCTCTCTCTCTCTCTCTCTCTCTCTCTCTCTCTCTCTCTCTCTCTCTCTCTCTCTCCCCCTAAACCCTAAACCCACCCTCTCTCCCCACTATCCCTCTCCTCTCCCACTCTCCCTCTCTCTCCCACTCTCCTACTCTCTCTCCCTCCCTCTCTCTCCCACTCTCTCCCTCTCTCTCTCCCCCCTCTCCCCCTCTATCCCTCTCTCCTATTCTCCCTCTCTCCCTCTATCCTCTCCTATTCTCCCTCTCTCCCACTATCTTCCCTCTCACCCACTTCCTCTCCTCTTCTCCCACTCTCCCACTCCCTTCCTCCCTCCCCTTCTCCCTCTCTCTCTCTCCCTCTCTCCCTCTTTCTCTCTCTCTCCCTCCCTCTCCCTCCCTCCCTCCCTCCTCTCTCCCACTCTCCCCCTCTCCCACTCCCTCTTTCTCCCTCCCTCTCTCTCTCTCTCTCCCACCTCCCACCTCCTCTCTCTCCCTCTCTCTCTCCTCCCTCTCAATACTTTCTCTCTCTCTCTCCCACTCTCCCCCCTCTCTCTCCCCCTCTCTTTGCCTCTCTCCCACTCTCTCCCTCTCCCCTTTCAGGTCTTTCTCTCTCTCCCTCTATTATATAATGATTAAATATATATTAAAGATATCAGAGGGGGATGGATACTTCAAAGGGAGACTATGTATTAAATATAATATATAATATCATATATTTCACATATATTATATGAAATATATGTACAATAAATTTATTATATAAAATGGATATCTATTTCTTTGAGGACTTTATAGCGCAAAAGCTTCCTCATTTTCACAAACCCTACCTCATTTTCGTGACACAATAGTTGAGCAATGACCTCCAGCGAGTTCCAAGTATGTGATTTTTACATTTTTTCAATTTTTTTTGCTAATTAGTGATTAATTTTTATTTATTTTTTGCATTTTTGTAGTTTTATTGAATTGTTTCATTTCTATCTAAACTTACAAAAAAAATTGAAACCCTAGTTAGTGGAAAACAAAAAAAAAACATCAAACATAAAAATGGAACCTTCATTACTAGAAAAAAAAGAATAAAATTGAACCTAGCATACTAAACAAACATAAAATTGAACCTTCATTACCCCCTTTCTACATTTTTTAAAACTGTTTTACATTCTTGTCTATTTTTCCTTCTTTTTTATCACATATTCTCATGTTTCTTAAATTCTTGCTTTGTTTCTTATTCTTAAGTTAGTACTCCTTTGCTAAACAATTTTCTTTTTAATTATTTAATTATTTTGACTCTCCTCAACTCTCAAAATAGAAAGGATCCTTGTTGGAAGTGCTCTAAATTTCCAATACTTGGTGAATCTAGATCCATTGTTAGTACTAACCAGACAAAACTCATCCCTGCAACCATAGGGAAATGGGCGAAGTGAATGGGTAATAATCGATGGGCTATGTAGGAGGCTATCATATTGTATCATATACAAATGATAGCCTCCCACATAGCCCATTGATTATTTCCCATTAACTTTTCCCATTTCCCTATGGTTGTAGGGACAAGTTTTGTTTAACCATTACTAATTATGTATACAAATTTACTAAGTATTGGCAATTTGGAGCTTAAAACTTCCACTTTTGTTGAATCAATTTGGAGCTTAACACTTCCACATTGTAGCAAGGTAAAAATTTAATGTATTTTTAAATGAGATTTCACATCACTTTAATAATTATTTGTTTTCCATTTACATTCCTTAGACATAAATGAGCTTTACACATTTTTTCATTTGTATTCAATTAAGTCATTTATATTGAATGGTTTAAGGGGTTTTTTAAACATGTATCTTACATTTTTAAATTAAAAATTTAATACAGGTTCACTTATATCTAAATTATGGATCCATGCCCTCCAGCTCCACCCACTCCACCTCGTAACCCCCACCTCCACCACCTACATCCGATGATGTTCACTTTCAAGAACAAGTCAATGTGAATGTTAGAACCATTTAGGATCAAGTTAACGTTATTCAAAATGAAGAATGTGTTCACCCATTATTGAGGCGTTTAGCATAAAAAATGCAAACTTTTGTTGATGTGGTTAGGTCCATGGAAGTGGACTTAGATGAGCATCAATGATGGAAGAGGAAAGGAGACAATCCCAATCTAAAGAGAAAAACACAAAGAAATGAAGAGTTGCAACTGAAAGCCGCAAAACTTTATTGAAACAATGATCTTTTATTTATAAAAAAAATGATCTTGGATGAATATTTTATAAAGAATTTTGTTGGATGGATATTTTTATTGTTGAATTTATGAATATAATAGTATAATGATGAGACAAAAAGTTAGTAATAAATATTAAATAATCTATTAATTTAGTGTGTGTTCATATATAGTGTGCATGGGTATGTGCAGGATCATCATGGAAAAAATAGGCCCTTAAGTGGTGATGAAAATTTAGAAAAATCAGAGTTAGGCAACTTGACGTAAATTTTTTGAATAAGTTATCTATATTATTTCAAAAATATGTAAGAATAGAATCTGTAGCAAATTGAATGTAGATTCTAAACTACTAGGTTTATATATATATATATATATATTTTGGTGAAAATTTGAAATTTCAATGCAGTAGCACTTAAATTTTAGAGAAAAAATAAGAAGTGTCTATCTGACCACCCTAACCACAATAAAATGATAATATTTTTTTATAAGATTTTAGATATAAGTAGAGGACTCGTGTATTGATGTGATGCATATTTTTTTGTAATTTTTTTCCAAGTAAATAATTAATTATGATTTTTTTATTACAACTTTTAAAAAATATAAAAACTCATATGTCTAACCACCTTAAATTGGTCAAAACTTTATGAAATTCGTTTTTTTTTAATCCTTGTTACCTATTTTTAGCTACAGCTCAAAATAGGTAGAGCTGAATTGCATTCCTCATTGAAAGGTACAAAATTTCTGCTAAAGTATTTATTATATTCAAGAATCTGATTACTTATGAATTTCCAGTGTGATTATGCAAATGTTTGTAATAGAATAACTCATAAATTTGCATAAGAAATGTTTCTTTATTCATATTGTAAAAACCAAAGTCCCACACAAGCTGTGGGAGTAACGTAATTTGATTTTCATAATCAAATAATGAATACAAAGTAAAGTTGTAAACTACACAACTAAAGATAATGTAAACATGAAAAAGGGAGTGATTCATCATTGCTTGTAATGATGAATCGTTTTATACTTTATGTCCTCAAGTTGTTGTGTCTGAGTGTCTCCAAGATGTTTAGACTCCAAACTCCATGGTTTCCTGCAAGAGTATTGAAAGGTGGTGTTAGAGAAATGATAAATCACATCCTTCCTCATGCCTATATTACCAACAAAAAGGTAACCTACATCCTATCAGCCATTCATAAGATGATTAAGTCATCAAAAAGGAAAATGTTCAAGGAGCACAAAGTTCAATGGAAGCTTTGAGCTTCAATTATTATGCTATTTTTTTTGTTTAAGTGTGCAGGTATAGGTATAATTAGATCATTTCAACTAACAGATATTGTTATGAGTGGTGAGAAATGTGGCTCCCACAAGGGTTGAGCCTAGCTCATAAACAATGACATGGGACAACAATATGGAATAAAGATAATCATCATTCTCCATGAATGAAGTTCATAAAGAATCCTTTAATTCAACATGATGAAAATAGGTTGAGCAAAGTATACTATTGCTCATCATTCGAAAGAACAATCAAAAACATGTTGAAGAAATATCAACTGCATTTGTTATATTAGCTTCATCTCTACTTATATTCACATTGCATTTAAATAAAGTATGGAGCCCATTTACACTAATGGAAAACAAAGTATCAAAGGTCATTAAATTGTTTCTAATAACCCTATACATTCAATAGAAGCTACAGGTGGATATTACAAATGAGAATGATTCAAACGGTCCATCTATACAAGAGGTGCATTATGCAGTCAGGAGAAGAAGACTTGTAAGGATAGCATAGTGATGGGCATGCAAAGAAGTTGAGTCAAAATGACCATCCATAGAAAATGCAACCATATCTAAGTTTTTCATTTTCATAAAGAATATGATCAAATTTCCCAAGTAGCATGGAATCAAGGTGAACATTGATTGAAATTGAACATCATTTTAACAAGTGAAAGAAGTGTTGCCTCGAAGAATATATGATAAACATGATATGCTATAGGTGCATGAGGTCAACATTCAAATTTTTTGAGTTACATTACAATCAATTGTCCACCAGGTATAATTATTACATGTTGAATGTGATATCATACATGCTACAAGAGAAATCCCTTATTATTTTCTTAAAACAGAGCTAAAATACAGAGAAAGAAAGTATTTTTTAAGCAAGTTCATTATGATTTGCAAAGAGTACCTAGGTTAAGGAGGGTTTCAAGATTGTGTTTGAGAGTTATTTTCCATGAAAACGCTGAAGCAATAAATAGAGCATTTAATGTATCAGAGCTAGGGTTTTAAGCAAATAACCCTTGAGCATTTTCATTTTACATGCAGAATGGAAGGAAAAAAATACAAAGAATAGTATAATTTACATAGGAAAATGATAGTGAAAATGATCTTCGAAATGCATTGATGGAATCAAGGTTTCTTATCATGAAGACACAAAGAGTTTACATTATTAGCAAGGAAAAAAGCCATGACCCATTTAATTTCTCACAACCACAACATCAATATATGGCTAGGGTTCTCAAAAGAATCCCAAAAATATATTTTGAAGTCTAAGATATATGCAACAAAATATATAGTATCCATAGTCTAGAAAAAGGATGAAGCCTACGGCCTACAAAAATAGCTAAAGGTTAAGGAAAAACAACAATGAAGGTCACGACCTGAAGAATAATGGAGTCATTAAACCATGCCAGTGCCATGAGAAATGGAAGGATTCAAACTCTCAACAACAAAAGAACACATCATAATATGCTAAAGCTGCGGCCATGATCTCTTAATAAACATAACTAAAGTGCTTGAAAACCAGGATAAAGGAGGGTTTTCTAATCTTTTATTTTCAGAAAATGAGAAAAAACATTGAACAAAGAACAGATTTATGAGAATAACCAGAGATTTGAAAACTTCTTTCAATTTTTCTATATACAAACAAGCAGAAATCGCTCCTCTTTCACATCAATACAGAGGGAAAAACCTTACCACATGATCTCTAGTAGAGGTTCTCCATGAAAACCTAAGTGGAACTCAAGTATGGCAGTGCTTAGCAAGCATCAGTGAAAAGATTTGCAAAATTCAAGGAGGGGCCATGATTTTTTGGTTTAAGGTTTTGTTTACCCTAATTTGGCCAACCATTAGCTTAAGGCATTTTACCTTATGTTTTAAAAAGTAATACTTTGTATTATTCAAACTCCATGCATTAGGTATCCTTAAATACCTCTAGTATTTTTATGCAAACTTTGCAAATTTGTAAAGCCAAACTCCAAGTTAACTCCTTCAAAATACCTTTGTAATGTCTTGATTTCAAACTCAAAATTGTCCCTATGTCTTAACAATTTCACATGGTTTTGAAGTTGGAGATAATAGTGTAAACAATATTAAAGAAATGAATTATAAATTGCTTTAATAGGTGTCATGCAAACGCAGAAGTGAGGAGCAATACACATGTATTAAAGTAATTCTTAATTAATTACTTTAATATTATTTAAATTTCTTACCTTTACTTCAAATTATGCAAAATATCTGAAGAGGATTGATGTTTGAGTCTTGATGGAGTTAACTGATCATGCGAAGGGTGCAACTGAGAGACAATTTCATGCATTTGGAGTGAAACTGGAGGCTTTTCATGCAGTTTTGAGATCTCCCTTGGTCTAAATATTTGAAAGGGGGAATTTGAGAGTATTTTTTCTCTTTCCATGCAATTTTGACTCCTCTTTTTCAGGGTTTTCTCTTTTGCTCGTGAGAGAGGCAAGTTAGAGAGATATTTTCACTTCCAGTTAGTTTGGAGTTCCACCTTTTAGGGGCACATTATGCATGCCATCATTGTATATGTAATCTTTGGTTTTCTTCAAATTTGGAGAGTTAGCAATAAACAATAAATAATAATCGAAACCCAAAGATTTTATGAAACACAAAGGAAGTAGACGAAGGAACAATTATACCTGATTGTTGATACCTCCATGATTCCCTTTCGTAATACCCTCTTGCTTGCTGGAGAATGTTGCCCTCAGATTCGTCTTTTGAGCAATCTAAAATGCCTAAGCCCTACAACAAGATTTGAAGGATTTGATATGCCTAAATGACTATGTCTACAAACCAATGCCTATGTCTAAAATAATGCCAAAATTGAAATACTAAGATTGCCTATGACCATGAACATGTGAGAGTAAATAAATGTCTATAGTAATTACGCCAAATGTGTGTCCCCAAAAATGAGAAGAAGATGGCATTTTATAGAAAAGGCCATTTCGAATGGACGGACGAGATAAATTAATGAAATGAACGATCCAGATTACACCTAAGAATCCCTAATTAGGGTTAGGGCAAAATCTTTAATCGAACGGTCAAAATAAAATCGGATCAACAGTGGAGAATAAATGAGGAAAATAATTAGAAAATAAAGATTTTAGAAAAATCAAGAAGATAAGACTGCTTGATTTGCAAGATTCAAAAAATCAAAGAGATAAGATGTAGACTGAAGATAAGATTTGAAAAATCAAGAATCTGCCTGATTGCTTGATTTTTGGAAGATTAATTACCAATTTGAATTAAATTAATTCAAATCATGGATTTTGAGAGATAATAAATAATCTTTTTCAGATTATTTATCAAAAAGGACTGACAGTTAAGATTGACATGACATTTTAAATAATTTAATTTATTTAAAATGAGAAGAATATTAATTGGCAATTAAATAATTAAAATTAATTATTTAATTTAGATAAGACTAATTAATTAAATAAATTAATCAATTTATTTAATTAAGACATTAGTTATTAAATAAATAAATTTATTTATTTATTTAATAATCAAGAAGAATTAAATGACAAAGGGAATTAAATAAATTAAGAAATTTATTTAATTAATGAAAGACTTAGACAGTTAATGACGTATTTAATAAATAAATGAAATTTATTTATTTAATAATCAAGAGGAATGAAAGGACATGAATTAATTAAATAATCATGAATTATTTAATCAATAGTCGAATGTGGACAAGGGACATGATTAAATGACATAATTATGCTAGGATGAAAGTGGTAAAAATGAAGCTTGCAGGCCTAGGTCATTTTTAGGTGTCTACATTTTGCCCCTCTTTGTCATAATGTTGCTTGTCGCGTTGTGACAAAGAAAATAAGCCAAGAATATGCCCCAGCGAGGGTACTGAGTATCATTGCCCCCTCGGGAAATTTTCAAATTTTGAGCCGGTGCCAGAAAAATTTGCAAAGGGTCCCGATAAATCAATTTGATGACCAGAAAAACAACCGCACAGTCGGTTTCGGATTCTATCATGTTTAAAGCAACTTACAAGGAAGTCAAAGGTGTTCAAATGAGCCTCCAGTATTGACTTTGTCTGAAAAATGTCATTTTGACCTTATAAATAGGTTGACAAAGGGGGTAAAGTCAATTCATTTTTGCTATTTACCTTGCAAAACTTGAGAGCTCAGAGCGAAAGGCGCAGTAGCGAGGATGGTTATTCTAGTGTCAGAGCACCGCGGAGAGATCATGACGACTTTCAGATAGCCAGAGGGCTCAGAGTCAGCAATATGTACCTTAAACGCACTTTGTAATTTTATCATTTTATGTGCTATTTAATGCTTTCTAGGGTAGTCAACGCATGCGCCACAATGCATATGCGTTCGCGTAAGCTGCAATTGCCTTCGCGTTCGACGCATTTGATGCGTCGCGATGCAAGTGCCCAGTCTAACGCGGTTGCTCTGGTGGTTCGCGCTGCATTTGATAATTCGTGCGACGCAAGTGACATGTCGAGTTGCATTTGACCTCTGGAGTGCCACAATCGTCAAATTGAGACGCAATCGATGGGTTGAACGTCGCATTGGCCAAATCGTGCCGCAATAGCAATGTTGCGACGCATTCGCGTTTTAGTGACGCAAATGATATATTGAGACGTGATTGACATGTCGAGACGCACTTGATGTTTTGAACGACGCAGTTGTGTTTTCACGACGCAATTGCTTGTTTGCGACGCATTTGCCTATTTCTTTAATACAACTTGCTTTGATGTTTGCATGCCCCTAGTTGTTTTCCATGATGTTGTCAGTTGTCCAAAAAGTGTTGATGCAGTGTTCGTCTTGTTGCAGAGGCAGCTTGCCCCTATCTACACGAGGGAGAGCAGACCGATCACCTTTCAGTTTGCTGATCAGTTAGGCCCACGAGAGCAACGGCGATTGATGCGACTAGGCTTATTTTATGCTGTGTTCATGCCCTCCATTCAGGCGAACAGGGGATTATTGACCGCATTATGCGAGCGATGGCATTCTGAGACCAGTTCCTTCCACCTGCCGACGGGTGAGGCTACCATTACCTTAGAGGACGTCTACCGGATTCTCCAGATTCCTATTCGAGGGGAGCGGATTGTCTATGATCCACGGCATGGCGAGCAGACCTTCCGTGCCTATTATCAAGATCAGGGTGCTAGATTGGGGATTCAGGGTTATGAGATCTGATGGGAGTTCCTGGCGGAGCACTACGGTCGCTTTGATGCATTTCTGGCGATGATGATCGCGGGTATCTTGATTCCTGACCAGTGAGGACATGGATTTCCGATTGGTTGGGAGGACGTCCTAGTCGGCATGAGGCGAGACAGGACAGTTTATGTGTGGGGTCCTTGCCTACTAGGGATGCTTTATCATCAACTTCACGATGTCGTGTACAGAAGAGGAGAGAGTATCTCCTGTAGGACCACTCTTATGATGATCTAGGCATGGGAGCACATTGCCATATTCCGCCCTCCTATTGACAGACCGCAGCTAGCCGAGGGAATGCCCTACTCTTACTACTATGCCGGCGCATTACAGCAGACCCATATGGGTGAGATAGGGTGGTGGCGGCATCGGATCGATACCATGGTGACGTTCATCTGGAGGTCGTACAAGGATTGTGAGGCATGGGATGATGAGGACGAGCATCTCAACTTCTGCAGACAGTACAAATATCTTATTGGTAGGATAGTGCAGACGTCCTTGATCATTGAGATGTACCTGCTGCAGCGTGTATTGAGACAGTTTGGCGAGCAGCAGGATGTGCCCGTAGGGATAGCAGAGTATGCTAGGTCCTCCCGAGAGTATGCTTGGGGGCCAGCCATCCCAGTAGCATTTGCGACTCAGCAGATAGACAGGCTGATAGCCCAGGCTTGGGGTTGGAGAGGAGGCGCACCAAATCCTAGTACGACGCCGGCATATGATTTATGGTGGTAGGCACGCCGACCAGTTCCCTTGACAGATCCTGACGGGCCAGCACCAGTTGACAGGTGGTCAGTTATTCCACAAGTGCCATGGGTCAGACGAGGTGGCAGAGGCAGAGATGGAGGCAGAGGCAGAGGCAGGGATGGAGATGGAGGGAGGGGTGGGGATGGAGGCGGGGTGGTGATGACAGAGGCAGGGGGAGATGGAGGACGGGGTGGAGATGGAGGTCAGGGTGGGGATGACGAGGCAGGGGTGGAGCCAGAGGTGGGGATGATGGTGGAGATGGCCAGAGGCAGAGGCGAGATGGCCAGGTACCAGGCCGCAGGGTGTGACCGCGCGTGGTGAGGGTAGCGTTAGATGCTATCCCTGAGGCCGGTGAGGAGGGAGAGGGTGAGGAGCAGCCCAAACAGGAGGGAGAGGGCAAGAGGAGACAGGAGGAGGAGCCAGAGGTGAGGGGACAGGAGGAGGCAGAGGGGGAGAGACAGGAGGAGGATGTGGAGGTGAGGGGAGAGGTGGAGGACGTGGAGGTGAGGGGAGAGGAGGAGGATGTGAGGGGACAAGAGGAGGAGGCGGAGGCAGAGAGGCATGAGGATATGCCAGAGATTGAGGTGGAGGTGGCAGGGCAGGAGGAGGAGGTGGCAGGGCAGGATGATGATGATGACGAGGAGGATGATGCCATAGGTGAGGCCGAGAGACTTCTCAGATGGCAGATGGTGGAGGGGGAGGAGGAAATACCATCCACTTCAGGGTTGCCGCCAGATGCTACAGCTGATCATAGAGTGGCCGACCTTCAGCAAAGATTAGACGCCAGCTTGGCACAGGTCAGGTCTTTACAGTCAGCGCTGGAGGTAGCCCAGGTAGAGCGGGATCAGGCGGTGATCCACCAGCAGGATGCAGCCCAGTGGTGTACCGAGTTTGCAGCTTTGTGCATAGGACCTATGGGAGACATGGCTCGAGAGTTAGCTAGAGTTAGCACGAGATTGGGGCAGTACCGAACTCTCTATGAACAGGCAGTGTCGCCAGAGCGACGAGACCCTACCTTGTCCCGATCACAGACGAGGATAGGTAGCGGACATAGGTCAGGTAGTGGCAGTGGTACGAGGAGCCATACTAGTGTTGGAGGGTCTACCTCGACAGGGCATACTTCAGGGCACAAGTCCCATCATTCACGCAGGCACACTCCGGGTCACAGCCATGGGTCGACTGGGTCAGCACAGAAGTCAGTACCGGGCCAGCCACCAATGACAGATCCGTCTATCTCCCAGAGTTCAGCCGCAGTGACCTCATAGGTGTTCCATACTGTTGAGATGACACCTGCCTTCTCAGTTCTGACAGCTTCACAGACAGGGGCCGTTACAGGACCACCTATTGTTTCAGCGCCTGTTACAGAGTTGTCTCCGCCACATTCCTCGCCTCGAGGGGATGATGAGGGTCTACCCTAGGGGAATTTTGTATTATGACACACTATGTATATGATTTTGAGCCTGCGAGCTCCACTTTTGGGATATTCCATGACATTATCCTGTGACATTATACATTTTTGAGATGATACTATATGATGATGCATTTTTTATGCGGCCTATATGTGTTATGTGATGCTCTTTGCTTTATGTATTATGATATGTATGATGCTTAATTTATGATGCCATGTATGTCCTATGATGCCTATTTGTGATTTTGATTCCATGATGATGCAATGCATATTTATATGATTATGTTAATGATGTGTATGATGTATTTATGTAAAAGATGCAATGTTGATGATTATGTTAATGCAATGCTTGTGCTTATGTATATGATTTAATGCCATGTATGATGTATGTATGGACCTAATGCAATGTATATGATCATGTATGCACTTATGTTTTTGGATGTCACAAGATATCATCGTGGGATGGACGAGAGAAGATGACGAGACCGATGAGAGAAGATGACCAGATCGAAGAAGAGAAGACATGAGCCCTATGAAAATGCGTGTTAATTCCTAGACCAAATCCTTCAAAACTTTACCATAGGACATTAGTACTTATTGCTCTTAATCATCATTGGGAAGATTGTTGTAATGGCCAACAAACAACATGATATGACATAGATCAAGGTGTGCAAGGTCGTACCATTACCTAAGACAAATAGTCACAGACAAGGATGATCATGACTCTTACTACGAGCGTGATTGCCCCAGTCTTGCTGTCATAATCAACCATAAGCAGAAAAAGACAAGGACAGATCATGAAACGTCGCTGCTTCTCTAAATCTTATTTCCAGGACATCCTTGAGAAACTAGTGACATGATTGCCAAAATACAAAAATAAAGTCCCTATCATGATATGTCGTTGTTTTTCTAAATCCCAGAATCAGGACCTCGCTGAGAAGCTAGTAGTCATGCATGTCAATTGTCATGCTACATCGCTGCTTCTCTAAATCCTGCTTATTGGGATCTCGCTGAAAAACTAATAACATGATAAAAGATCAAAAAGACAATTTGTCAAGTGTTTGCCAAGTGCATCTGGATATTCACTGTTCTGGTGCCAAGATGCCATGTTTGATAATGTCGAGATGTCGAAATGTTTAAAGTTTTGATTGACCTTGGAAAATGCCGAGACTTGGTGAATTCAGGAAGGACACATCCTGAATAATTCCGAAGTCGAGAGGATTTGATCCCTGATGGTCGTAAGGGGTCCCTCAAAATAATGACAATGCCTAGGAAGGACACATCCTAAGGCATAAATGACAGAGTTGATTCTTCAGAAGGACACATTTGAAGAATATTGTTGTCGCGAAGAGTGATCTTTAAATATCAAGAGAATCACTCAAAATGTCGAATGACGATGACGACGCCTTGGAAGGACACATCCTAAGGCGTAAATGACAGAGGTTATCATTCAGAAGGACTCATCTGAAGACCAACCAAAATTTGACAGTTTGACTTGTTTATGATGATTTGACTTGTTTTGACCGAGTTTGACTTGTGTTTGATCGTATGCCGATATTGTCATGATGATATGAGTGACCTGTTGATGAGATTAGCCATGTTTGAACAAATGACTGTTTTACTTTGGTTTAGGAGTTTCCCCATGTCGAAATTGATTGAAGACTTTTGACGTGTGTGCCAGTGTAGTGCCATGAACCCTAATGGACTGACCTAGTGCGGCCTCGGGGGCTCATCAATAGATGGCCTTGCCTACGTCATACACTCAGAGACCTCGTAGTTCGACACGACCAATGACTTTGTCTTGGTGAGAAAAGATTGCGTCATGATTTTATTTTAACAAACCTAAAAGGACTGACCTAATGTCTCGGGGACTCAAGCATGAGTCTTGCCTATGTAGCAAATGTGCAGAGACAACGTAGTTCGGACAGATGACGAAGACTGATTTGACATGACTGACTTTGACAAGAGATGCCCATGTGTTTGCGCTTTTCGACCAATCTGAAGTTTTTGTTTGGTTTTGTTGAGGACGTTTTATGATTTTTAGGTCTTTTTTCAGGACATTTTGCGATGTTTTTGGGTCTTTTTTCAGGACTATTTGCCAATGTTTTTGTCTTTTTTTAGGACTTTTTGCCAATGTTTTTGTCTTTTTTCAGGACTTTTTGCCAATGTTTTTGTCTTTTTTCAAGACTTTTTGCCAATGTTTTTGTCTTTTTTCAGGACTTTTTGCCAATTTTTTTGTCTTTTTCAGGACTTTTTGCCAATTGTCAAGATCATGTGTGACATCCACTGTAGTTTCATGATAAACATTTTGCCCCCAGTCAGGTCTAAGACTTAGCCATTTGCAAGGGACATGGAAGGGATGCTACTGACTTGGTAGACGGACAGTCATCAGGACTTGATGTCAATCATTTATCTACTAGGACAGGTAGGGTAGGATGTGATGGCGATTTTGTGGAATAATGGTAGAAATACCTTTCATCCTAGGCCAAGTTAGACCAAGTGACAGTAGATGGCAGAGCAATGATTGATTACGCATGGCGCCTGTTTGCCAGGTTTTCACCATGGTACTTGTCCAAAGTGCCTGTTTGCCAGGTTTTCACTATTGAACGAATCCTTTTTCTCTTTACTATTTTCTTGACTTTTTAATTTTTTTGGTGTCACCAAGATGCCTGTTTGCCAGGTTTTCATCAAGGTGATGATTTTTATCATTTTTCAATTTTTTTGTATTTTATGATTCTCAGCTCCATCCTCTGATGCTATGCGTAGAACTTTCAGAGATGTAAACTATTGATGGGTTCTGTCAACTGTTCCCCATCTGGAGTTGCCAATTGATAAGCTCCGGAACCAAAAGAAGATATGATAATATAGGGACCTAGCCAGTTTGGTTCAAATTTTCCTAGCTTTTCTCTGTCTGCTTGGTTCTTGGGGTTCTGCATTAGAACTAGGTCACCGATGTCAAACTTTCTGACCATAACCTTTTTATTGTAGCTACGACAAAGGCGATTCTGATATGCTTGGAGATGATTCAGTGAGTTTTGCCATCTTTCTTCCAGCATTTCCAGCTCATGCAAGCGTGATTGTTGGTAGTCCTCTTCATTAGTAAGACCCTTCAAGGAGACTCGTAGCGAAGGAATTTCGACCTCAATGGGTAAGATGGCTTCAGCGCCAAAGACTAGGGCGAACGGGGTGGCCCCTGTAGGAGTACGAATGCTAGTTCGATAAGCCCATAGAGCAGGGTTAAGTTGTATGTGCCAGTCACGGCCAACGTCATTGACAGTCTTTTTTAAGATCTTGACAATGGTTTTATTGGACGCCTTAGCTTGGTCGTTTCCTTGCGGGTAGTATGGAGATGAAAAGTGGTGTTGGATATGGAATCGTTCACATAACTCACGTACGTCTTGGTTTTTGAACGGACGTCCATTGTCAGTGATGATGGACTGCGGAAGGCCATACCGGAAAATGATGTAGTTGAGAATGAACTTTGATATTTGTTTGCCAGTAATATATGTCAATGGGATGGCTTCGATCCACTTTGTGAAATACTCAGTGGCGGTAATAATGAATTTATGGTCGTTGGATGAGGTTGGATGAATCTTACCCACGAGGTTGAGTCCCCATTGAGTGAAGGGCCAAGGAGAAGTGATGGGCCGGAGTTCTTGTGCTGGAGCATGGACCAAGTCACTATGTATTTGACATTTGTGACAAGTCCTGACATATTCAATTGCATCTTTTTCCATTGTTGGCCAATAATACCCAAGTCTCGAAGCGTAGGACCATTCGAATGAGATCCACATATACCATCATGTACTTCTCGTAAGGTCGTACATGCTTCGTCGGTGTCAAGACATCTAAGGAGGCTATCGTCGAAACTATGGTGGTAGAGGGTGTCACTGACAATGGCATACCTTGCGGATTTTCTAATGAAGGACTTCCGTTGGTTATTTGACAGGTTCGGTGGAAGGGTGTGAGACTTTAGGTAATTGTAAATGTCTTGATACCAAGGAGAGTTGGGACCAACAAGTTCACAAACCATTTCTGATTCTGGGATATCATATGCTGGTACCAAAAGCTGTTCTACTAAGAACTCAAATTGTGACACATTTTTAGGGATGTCCAAGAGAGAACTAATAGTAGCCATTGCGTCAGCTGCCTTATTTTGTACCCTAGGGATTTGTTCAAAAGAAATCGATTGAAAGTATGTCAAGAAACTATCCACCATCCTCTTGTAGGGAAGCAACTTCTCATCCTTTATTTCATAGTCATCATTCACCTAGTTGATTACGAGCTGGGAGTCCCCGAATACAAGCAACGTCTAAATTTTTCACTTAATTTCCAACTTAAGACCTGTGACTAGTGCTTCATATTTAGCAATGTTATTTGTACATGGGAAAGTGATCCTGAATGACTTAAGAATTGAAACCCCCTGCGGTGTGATAAACAAGATTCCAGCACCCGAGCCATGACCAGTATGAGACCCATCAAAGTACAGTTTCCATGGTGATGCCGGTTCCGCATGAAAAATGGACTCATCGGGAAAATCAGTTACTAATGGATGAGTGGCTTGAATTGGTGCATCCACCAATTGATCCGCTATTACTTGCCCTTTTATTGCTTTGCGCTCAACATACTATATGTCATACTCGCTTAGGATCATGACCCATTTTGCCAACTGGCCTATTAATGCTACTCGACTTAGTAGATATTTCAATGGATCAATCTTGGCAACCAGTTGTGTCTGATGACTGAGCATATAGTGTCTAGGTTTTTGGGATGCAAAGACAACAGCGAGGTACGCACATTCAATGTATGTGTAGTTCAACTCATAGCCTATCAGTGTGCGGTTGATGTAATAGATTGCTCTTTCTTTTCCTTCGTGATCATTTTGGGCCAGCAATGCCCCCAATGCTGAATTAGTGGTGGAGATGTATAGAATTAACGGTTTCCCATGAATGGGTGGCATGAGTACTGGTGTTTACAGCAGGTAATCTTTGATTTTCTAGAAGGCCTCTTGACATTTATCCATCCATACAAAGGGGACACTTTTGCGCAACAGGTACTAGAACGGATGACACTTATCTGCCAATTGGGCTATGAAACGCTGAATAGATTGTACTCTGCCTTGCAGAGTTCTGAGTTCACTGATCCCTCTAGGTGGAGGCATGTCTATGATTGCTTTGACCTTTGTCGGATCGACCTCTATGCCTCTTTGGGAAACTATGTATCCCAATAGTTTACCTGACGTGACCCCAAAAACACACTTCTTAGGGTTTAGCCGAACTTTGTACTCTTCAAGTCTTTTGAAAATTATGTCGAGTACCCTCAAATGATCTTTCCTAGTTGTTGATTTGGCCAACAGGTCATCTACATAATCCTCCATTATATTGTGCATCATGTCATGGAAGATCGTGGTCATAGCCCTTTGATATGTGGCACCTGCGTTTTTGAGACCGAAGGGCATGACGTTCCAACAGTATGTACCCCAGGGGCAAGTGAATGCCGTTTTGTGTTGATCCTCAGGAGCAATGCGTATTTGATTATAACTGGAGAAACCATCCATGAGGGATAGCATCTCATGTCCTCCAGTTAGATCCACTATGATGTCAATGTTGGGAAAAGGAAAGTCATCCTTTGGACATGCCTTGTTTAGATCCCGAAAGTCTGTACATACCCGAATCAGCCCATTTGGCTTTGTCACCGGCACTAGATTGGAAATCCATTCAGCATAATCTATAGACCTTATGAATCCGGCATCCAGTAATTTCTTTAACTCAGCCTTGACCAATAGAGCAACTTGAGGGTGCATTTTGTGCAACTTCTGCTTGACTGGTTTAGCATTGGGTAATAGTGGCAGATGATGCAGAACCAGTTTGGGGTCTAATCCTGGCATGTCCGCATAGGACCATGTAAAGTTGATTTTTCATTCTATAAAGAATTTATGAAACTCTGGTTTCTCTTCATCAGTCAATGATGCGGCAAATAGGACCATCTTGGGGTCTTCTGCATTTGAAATGTTATCCTCTATTGTGTCCTCAATAAGCATGGTCAATTTCTCCTGTTGCATGGGGAGAAAGTCCAGTCCTCCATCTTTGGGAGCCTCAGAGAGGTTTTCACCCGCAGATTCGTCCTTTATTTTTACTATTTTATCGTCAAGAGGTGCCTTTCGGTTTTCACCTAGAGATGTTTCATTTTTTACTTTATTTTTACTTTTGCGACTAGAGGACTGGACAGTCTCACTGAAGTATGCGGTGCAGTCTAAATCAATAGCAAATCCTAATTTGTGGTCCCCACTGGGTATGCCTTCTCGTAATCCCATGAATTCGGCAATGGCTTCATCATTTTGGAATGTGTCCAGAACTGGCGGTCCTTGTTGGTCCCAATCGACTAGTTCAAGGTAAACTAAAGAGATGCCATCGTCAAGGCTACTGAATTGGGGTGAGGATACGGACAGCATGCAGATGGATTCGTTGATGTTGTAGATGAGGTTATCATCATCCAACTCTACATCGGACTCTATCCAATATTCTCCTTCACTAGTGTCATATTCATTGTCGTAATAAGGAGTGAAGGTTTTAAAGCCCTGGTTATCAATGTCGTCTGACACTTCAGATAGATTAGACTAAGGGGGGTCAGATGATGGCTGTTGTGTTTTATGGGAAGTGGTAGTAGGGCTTTGACTATTTGGTGCCTGTTCAATTTTGAATGTTTTCCAAAATCGTTGTTCAGAGGTCAATTCCCCTGGTTCGACAAACAAATCATCAAGACAACAGTCACCTAGGGATCGTTCTGAGCCAAATTCCCACTCGTGGGAGTCAGTTTCGGTGAGGGGTTCCCTAGTAGTCTCGACACTATCAAAAGCATGTACTCGCTCATTTAAAAGTTTAGAGGTACGTCGATTGCCATTGGCGAGTGATCCAAACCCTAATCCAAGATACTTCAGAATTTGAAAAGTTTCTATGGGTTCCCTTCGACCTGTTTTGTCTTTTCCTAGGCCACTAGTACCATCGTAGCCTTTAGCCTTCATGAAGTCATAACCTTTGCCATATATTTGAACTGGTAATGGGGGTAATGTGACTGTATCCTTATAGATCCATCCTGTGATGTCAGTAAGGTCTTCCTCACTCATGTCTCCCCACTTGATAAAAACTGTATTTGGTGGGACTATGAAGGTTTCCTAAGGTTCCATTCGGAAACATGGCCGACCATAGTCCTTGGGAGATCTAGGCGTTGTTGTTATGTTGTATGCTGTGTGCAGTTTGAATTCTCCATAGCCAAGGTCCTGGGTTTTTACAGTTGATTTAGTCTTAGGGTTGGTGGAAGGTGGTGGTATGGCGGAAGACGTGGATGGAGCGGATGTGGAAGATGACGTGAGTGTGGAGGGGTCGATGTACTTGGATGACGAGGAGCCAGGTGCTTCTCGATGAATAGGTACTTGGTTTTCGGAGATACCCCTTAAATTGGTACAATATTGGAAAGGGTCGGGGTCTCCGTATATGGTGACTTCTATACCGTCAAAAGGAAACTTGAGGCATTGGTGGTATGTTGACGTAATGGCTTTTAAAGCGTGGATCCATGGACAGCCAAGTAAAATGTTATATGGTAGTTCCAAATCCAGGACCTGGCAGATTGTGTCTACAATGACCGGTCCCACTCTGATAGGGAGAGAGATAACACCCCTTGAAGAGCGTTCCTCGTCATCGTATGCTTTGATCACTATGTTTTTCGTTGGGTCTACGCACGCATCAGAGAACCCAAGAGCCTTAACCAATTTGAGGGAGCATATATTCAACCCTGCTCCACCATCTACTAAAACCCGTCTAGCTTTGTGCTTGTGGACAAAAGTTTCTATGTGTAATGCGTCATTGTGGTTGGTTTTATGTGATGAGTAGTCTTGATCCGAGAAGGTGACATGGTGCGGCGTGGTGAGATATCCCACCATAGTTTCAAACTGATTGACATTGATGTCCTTAGGGACCGACGACTCTAGGAGAGTTTTGTCTAGGATTTCTTTGTGTGCCGGAGAGATACGAAGTAGCTCAAGGATAGATATTTGCACGGAGTCTTTCCTAGTTGGTCAATGAGGTTGAACTGGCTTTTGGGTTTCCACTGTTGTGGGGTTGAGACAGGTTTTGGCTGTTTAGCCGATGCAGCAAGTTGTGATTGTTTAGCCGATGGGCCCGGTATTGTGATTTTGGCTTGTCTAGGAGGAGGCGGACCAGCTATAGTGACCTTGCCACTGCGAGTAGTAGCATTACACTGGGGTGCTCTCTTGACCGTAATGGTATTGATGTACCCATCTTTAGTTCGGACATTGTTTATAATTGGTCCACTAGAATAATCGTACTTGACTCGGGCGAAGTTAGCTTGGTTCTGTGAACCTGACGTGGACACATTATGAGAACCATGATCCTGCAGTGGATTCTTGTGGATAGTATGATCTGCATTGGAGGTGAATTGTGATCCACCTACTTCGATTGTGCGATTTTCAATAAGATTTTGAATTAGGTTTTTCAGTTGTCGACAGTTAGAGGTTGTATGTCCTTTGGCTCGATGGTATTCGCAAAGTGCATTGTCATTCCACCATGATGGTTTGAACTATCCTGGGTCATATGGTTTGATTTTCGGAAGTGTGATGACCCCGTGCTGGATGCATTTCTTAAGGACTTCTTCAATGGGTTCACCCAAATGGGTGTATGTGCGGCCCCTAGGAAATTGTCTCATTTGACGATATTGCCCTTGACTGTTTTGACCACCTTGGTTGTTTGAAAAAGTATTGGGAGGAGGTGTCAATGTTGTTGTTGGTCTGTTTTGTTGTTGAACCCCTTTCAGGGCTAATACGGGACCTACAGTATTTGCAGTCTTGGCATCAACAACACCGTCATTTGTAGCATGCTTATTCTTAACCCAATATTTGTTTTTGTCAGCTGGTGGATTGACGTTCATGTTTTTGGAACCATATCTCAGTTCTCCCTTATCGATAAGGGCTTTCTCAATCTAGACTCCCTTTTTGACCAATTCTGTGAAGTTTGTACAACAATGTATTTGCAATGCGAATTTTAGGGGCCCTAGAAGTGTTTGGATGAACATGTCAACTTTTTCCCTTTCAGGAATGTCAATGTGACATCGACTAGCAAGGCTTCTCCATTTTTGAAAGAATGGAATAAATGTCTCACCAGAGTCTTCTTGCGTGAGATTGCACAAGCTAGTGATAGAGGTATCCATGTCAATGTTGTATGCGTAATTTCTTATGAATTTTCGTTTGAGCTCATCCCATGTCTGGATATCTTTTTGAGTTGAAAACCATTCAAGGGCTTGACCCGCCAAACTTTTGGAAAAAAGTCTCATCAAGTATGTTGGTTCGTAGGCGATATCCATACAGTTGGTTACGAATTCGCGAACATGTTCAATGGGATTTGTCTTGCCTCTATATTTTGTGAAGTTGGGTGACACGTATCCTGGTGGAAATGCAGGCATACGTAAGTTCGTGTCGAAAGGGTATACATCCAGGTCATATGATATTTCTGATTTCCTGCCTGAAATGTACATGTTTTGCATATTTTTCTCCATATCTCTCATTCTTGCTTTGAGTTCATCTATGGTAGGGTCGTTTACGTTTCTGTATGTTGGGTTGCCTGGTACACCATGTGTTCCTGTCTGGTGTGCGTGAGTGTTGGTGTATTGTGGTGGTACGGATTGTTGTGGTACATATGACATGTGTTGTTGGTATTGGAAGTTATGATTTGGTGCCTGTTGATGAGTATGAATGTTGGATGAGTATGTTGGGATGTGTCCCCCAGCCATGTGTGTCGTTATTTGGGGGATGTTGTGACCATGACTGTTATGGTGTGTCAATGATGTCATGGGTTGTGTTATTTGGCCACCTTGTGTAAATTGTTGGTTTTGTACAAGGGGGACGTTTGTGTTTGTACCTTGGGAGGTAATGACATTTGATTGTGTTGTCGTGTTAACGTTTTGTTGTTGTCCTTTAATAAAGATACGTCCTGTGGCTCCTCCCAATGGACTTTGTGAATTACTACTGAACAAATTTGTCGAAGTTGTGTTCATGGTAGTAGATGTAGTTGTCAAAGGGGGATTGTGGTGACTTGATGATGCCCCCGTGGTATTTACTGTCGTGGTAAAAAGAGGATTGGAATAATTTTCCCACATTGTTGAGGAGCCAAGAGTGGTTCCATCCGATTGGGGTAGTGTTGTGGATGTTGTGGATGATTGTGATCCCCCAATAGATGTAGCATTTATTGTGTTGGAGATGTTTGGGATGTTGGGCGTGGTATGTACTGTCGTTGTGGTCCCAAAGGAAGTATTGTTCGTAGTATTTAGAAGTTGACCACTATGTGACATGTTATGTGCGTAATTGGCATTAGGGTCATGAAGTGTCAAATTTAGCGTGTTGGCATCAAATCTTGGTGGTAACTTAGCTCCTTCACTCAAGATCATGGCTACGAATCTGTCTCTATCCTGACGAGCTATTGTTTCAGCAAGCTGATAGACCTTGGGTCTTGTGTCAATGCCTCTATGTTTTCCTGAAGTAGTTGACCATTTTCATCTCTTTGCAAGTAGAGTTCGAATGTACTGTTTGACGAGGATTGCGTTGTTGTTGGAGGTTGATTGTCTAGATTGGTAAATGGATCGTACAAGGTCTAGTTTGAGTCATATGGATTGTTGACAGTAAATGGGGGGTCTTGTCTAAAGTTTTCCATTTGTCTCTTTTGTTTTTGAAGTCTAGTTTCAACCATAAATGAGATTGCTCAAATAGGAATGACAGCCTAAATGCAAGTATGACACTATGTGAAGTCTAAGGTTCCAGATGAAAACTAGAATGAGTAATGTTTTTGGATTTTTTGTGAATAAGGAGATGCAATTTCTATGCAATGTAAGACAAGGTTATCTAAGCACCTCTAAACTCGAACTTTGTTTTCGATTTTGACTGCTAAAGGACTTCGTTGGAAATGACAAGTTGACTAGGTCTAAATGACTAGTGAGTCTTCCTAACTAGACTTTTGAGTTGGAAGAAATCTCACAAAAGAGGACAATGACTAAAGGAGGTTTGATAACTTAGTCCAAGAGGGTCTAATGTCGAAAATGATGTTTTTGCAAAGATGTGCTTAAGATTTTCCTAATCCTAAGTATGCAAGTATGGACCTAGGGACAACGTAATGTTGAATGTATGAAACTAGAAGAAATGATGTATGAAACCTATGGTGACTAATGCAAGCTTAGACAAGACTTTGAGCAATTTCAAGTTTTAGTTTCTGACAGAGTCTTCTTGGTGACAGAGTTTGACAAATGGTTGACAATTTGAAGACCTCAGGTTTCGACTATGAAGTTTAAAATTTTGATAGGCAAGTGCGTCATAGTTTAGCAAATGCGTCACATATTAGTGAATGCGGTTCAGTTTAACAATTGTGGCTTTTAAGTTGACAGATGTGTCATGACGCCTACAGATGCGGCGTTCTGAGTCTCAAATGCGGTTTATCAAAGCAGTTGCATTGCAGAATATCAGTTGCGGTTTGACAGATGCGACACAGTTTGGTTTCAAAGTGATTTTCGTGTTGTTTTGATGGAAGTTTTGATTTGTTTGATGACTGTTTTGTTTTGACCTATGGTTAAAACCAGAAAACACTTGACAAACATAGTGTTTTATAAAGTAACCAAACACACATCAGAAAATCATGATCCTAGGTTAGGCCATGACAGTATTCGCTAGATTCCACGTAACCGCATATCTGTAGTGTGTGAATTCAGAAGCTTGGCTGCACGAGCTCCCCCTTACAGTGCACTCTCTTCTTAGGCCAACCAAGCTTCCAACCCCCATGAAACTCCCATGGTGAGCTGATCACCTCTACTACAAACTGCAAAGGTGTGGATGCCTTCACACCGACCGGTGCTGCGCTAGCAAATAGAAGGATTTTGGCTTACTACACAAGAGTTTTTAGTTCAGGACCCCCGTTCGAGTGGCCATACATGGGGCAAGAGATTAATCACCATTAAGGTGGCACTCCAGCCTGAAGAGGTTAAGCTCAACAGGGTTTAAGGGAGTACAACTTCGTCCGTATGACACATCTGCACTCGCAACCTTAGGTTTTCCCTTAAGGTTTACATTTATATACCGGTTGGGGGTAGCTTGGCTTTAGCTCCGTTGCCGGTTTGAGTCGCATTGGGGTGATGAAATCCCCAGGAAGGCCCAATTTCTAGAGTTGGTAACCATTTCTCTTACACCCAAGATCACCCGAAAGCGCGAGGGGAGAGGATACTCCGATGTACCAAGTCAGGGTAAAATAACAGAAAAGAATGGGTCTGGTTTTTTTATCACAAGGTTTTCACCAAGTGAGAGCATACTCACCTACCATTCCATAATCACAATCAAGCATAAAAGACATGATTTCGTTTTATATGCACCAAACTCAAATGTTTGCTACTCTAAGAAAAACAAGCACAAAGTTTTGTTATTCCTTCTTTGACATGCGAATCTGCAAACAATGAATATTAGTAGTCTCTTATGCAATGGTCTTTGACAAACGAATGAGGATTGCCACACGCTACAAGAAGAGATTAGTAACACAAGAAAAATCTAATCTAGTTAACATGCAGGAATAAAACACATAGAAAAAATAGAAAACCAGAAAACCAATAACCAGAAAAACCCGAAAATCTGAAAATGAAAATGGCAAAACTGAAAGAAAATTTTACCAGACAGATGCGGCTTGACAGGGCAGATGCGTCGTTCGGGTCTTCAAGTGCGGCTCGGGAGATCAAATGCGTCGTTCGGGATGTCAGTTGTGGCTTGTCAGGTCGATTGTGTCGCTTCTGTCAGCAGATGTGTCGCGACGCATCAAATGCGTCACGATGTTTTAAAAAAATAGTTGCGTCGATCCGTACTTGTACCTACAAAAAAACATAAAACAACAAAAAACCGTACGGAAACAAGCAAAACGGAGTTGGGTTCACCAATGTAATCAAGGTTTTCTTCAGATTTGGAGAGTTAGCAATAAACAATAAATAATAATCGAAACCCAAAGATTTTACGAAACACAAAGGAAGTAGACGAAAGAACAATTATACCTGATTGTTGATACCTCCATGATTCCCTTTCGTAATACCTTCTTGCTTGTTGGAGAATGTTGCCCTCAGATTCATCTTTTGAGCAATCTAAAATGCCTAAGCCCTACAACAAGATTTGAAGGATTTGATATGCCTAAATGACTATGTCTACAAACCAATGCCTATGTCTAAAATAATGCCAAAATTGAAATACTAAGATTTCCTATGACCATGAACATGTGAGTAAATAAATGCCTATAGTAATTACGCCAAATGTGTGTCCCCAAAAATGAGAAGAAGATGGCATTTTATAGAAAAGACCATTTCGAATGGACGGACGAGATAAATTAATGAAATGAATGATCTAGATTACACCTAAGAATCCCTAATTAGGGTTAGGGAAAAATCTTTAATCAAACGGTCAAAATAAAATCGGATCGACGGTGGAGAATAAATGAGGAAAATAATTAGAAAATAAAGATTTTCGAAAAATCAAGAAGATAAGACTGCCTGATTTGCAAGATTCAAAAAATCAAAGAGATAAGATGTAGACTGAAGATAAGATTTGAAAAATTAAGAATCTGCCCGATTGCTTGATTTTTGGAAGATTAATTACCAATTTGAATTAAATTAATTCAAATCATGGATTTTGAGAGATAATAAATAATCTTTTTCAGATTATTTATCAAAAAGGACTGACGTTAAGATTGACATGACATTTTAAATAATTTAATTTATTTAAAATGAGAAGAATATTAATTGGCAATTAAATAATTAAAATTAATTATTTAATTTAGCGAGATAAGACTAATTAATTAAATAAATTAATCAATTTATTTAATTAAGGCGATTAATCGTATTAAATAAATAAATTTATTTATTTATTTAATAATCAAGAAGAATTAAATGACAAAGGGGAATTAAATAAATTAAGAAATTTATTTAATTAAGGAAAGACTTAGACAGTTAATGACGTATTTAATAAATAAATGAAATTTATTTATTTAATAATCAAGAGGAATGAAAGGACATGAATTAATTAAATAATCATGAATTATTTAATCAATAGTCGAATGTGGACAAGGGACATGATTAAATGACATAATTATGCTAGGATGAAAGTGGTAAAAATGAAGCTTGCAGGCCTAGGTCATTTTTAGGTGTCTACAGTATTTATTGGAAAAAGTTTATCTTTTTCTTGGACTTCTTGTTTCTGACTTTTCCTTCAGCAAAGAGACTTCATGTAACTCAGTTTTCATAGTTTAATAGATTATGCAACAAATTTTATAGGTTAATTAATTTTGTAATTTGTAGAATAATTCCTTTTAATTTCTAGTATTTTCAAGTTTTTCCTTCAAGATTTCAAGCGTCATCATTGTACAGGATTCAATCAAAAGATTATTGTGTTTTAGTTTTGAAATCTCTAATATTTCTATCTCCTTTCATAAATATATGTATGCAGTTTAGTTTAAGCTCACTGGTTATACACTGTGCATGTTAATTGATTATTCAGTTAGTCATGAAATCTAAGTGTTTTCCCTCAAAATTGTGTTCAATTAAGGCCTTTGTATAAAACATTCAAGTGATTGGGCTATCAAATCAGGTTGTGCAAGTAGAGGTATTGAATAATCATTTTTGAATTAAGTTGCAATTTAGATTTCCAATTAGGTGCATCACCGAAGTTTTAATTTTAGTTCATGCATTTAGTTCAATCCTTCTTACCCTTTTCTTAAAATGAATCATTTAAGTACTTGATTAATCATCATATAGGAACCAGCCTAGAATCTAGAGATTTAGTTTCATCATAGGGTACCCACAACCTGAAACTATTCCAATGTTTCACTGGATTGTAGAAATTTAGAAGGTTTTGTAGTACGGGTGCAATCCTAGTGACAACAATCCTATAGTATGTGAAGCATAGAATGTGACGTATGTTTCAGATTTAAAAAATGTGATACCATTTGAAAGCTATAGATGTTTTTCAGTCAACCTATCAATCAGGACTTTAGTCGTAATTCAAATAGAAAATGAATAATAATTATTTATTAAATTCAAAGTAAAGCATAATTTATATTGGTGGAAAGCTAAGAATCTCCTTTAAAAACATTTTTCGTTTCATCGATTTTGGGTAAAAAAAAGTTGCCATCCATATACCCTACACATACCCATCATATCGCCACTTTTTGGCCCATCATGATCTTGCACATACCCGCATATATAGTGTTTATTCATGCATCATGATTGAATTATCTCTTATTTTTTTATCATAATTATTGTATAGATTTCACATAAACAATCTAATTAACATGTATCTTGATGTCTTCTAAGGATTTTGTTTGAAAGTTGCATCAAACCCCTTTGGTGTACATAATGTTCTTGTTTGTGTATCATGATTGGAAGATAGTGATTCTTATTCATGATGATTTTATACCTTTTACATGAATTATCTAATGACATGTTATTAAACTTGAAGGTTTTAATGGCATGAATGTTGAATTGAGTTTAATGGTTTTTTTTTTATGGTTGTATCACTTCTTATTATAGAGGGTCCCAACACGAGAAAACACTCTTCCTCTTAACTCTCTCTCTATATCCCTCTCTCTCAAGTCTCTCAGAGCTTCCTCTCTCGCTCTCAAGTCTCTCTCTCTCCCTAGATCAATTTTGTCTCTCTCCCTCACTCTCAACTCTCTCTCTCCCCCTCTCAAGTCTCTCACTATCCCTCTTTGCCTCTCTCTCTCTCTCTCTCAACTCTCAGTTTGTCTCTCCCTCTCACTCTCAGGTCCCTCCCCCCTCTACCTCTCTCAAGTCTCTCAAAAACCTCTCTTAAGTCCCTCTCTCTCTCTCTCTCTCTCTCTCTCTCTCCTCTTTGCCTCCTGCTCTCCCTCTCAACTCTCTCTCTTTCTCCCTCTTAAGTATTTCTCTCTTTCTCTCTCTCCCTCACTCTTAGGCTCCCCTTTGTCTCTCAAGTCTCTCTCTCTTGGACTCTGTCCATCCCTCTCTCCCTCTCAAGTCTCTTTCTCTCTCTCCTATCTCCCTCTCAAGACTCTCTCTCTCTCTCTCTCTCTCTCTCTCTCTCTCTCTCTCTCTCTCTCTCTCAGGTCTCTCACTCCCTCTTAGGTCTTTCTCTCTCCCTCTCTCTCAAGTCCCTCCCACTCCCTCTCTCTCTTGTGAATTGGTCGCACATCAATAAATATATAATATATACTATGTATTAAATATATTATATAATATATATAATATATATTACATAATATTAATATAATATAATAATATAATAATATATAATATAATAATGTATAATATAACATAATACATAATATAATATATAATACATATTATATTACATACTATTATATATTATAAATATATGTATTATAAATACATAATACATGTATTAATACATATTATATAATATTATGTATTATAAATAATATAAGTAAATATAAATAACAGATATTCGTTTAATAATGAATATCCATTTAGTAACAAATATTCGTTTAGTAACAGATATCTACTATGAAAAAATATCCGTTTCAGTTTGGTATTACCAAACCAAAATGAACATTGGCTTGGGATTTGGTTTGGGATTGCCTGACTTGGAAAGTTAACCCAAAAAATGTGTTTTTGAAAATTTGTTTAGTTTTATGAAGTTTTCCCTTGTGGCTGATGATTTTTTTTTTACCTGAATTTCATTAAATGAAAAGGGTTTATAGAAAAAATTGTCATCTTTCCACCAATATAACTTTTTCCTTATTTTGAATTTAATAAATAATTATTATTGATTTTCTACCTACATTACATATAAAGTCCTGACTGATAGGCTGATTGAAAAAATTCTATAACTTTCAAACTAAACATTTTTTGAATCTACAAGATGCACCACATTCTATGCTTCGCATACTATAGGATAAAAAAAAATGAATTTCATAATTTTTTGACCAAGTTATGGTGGTCAGACACAAACGTTTTAATAATTTTGAAAATTTCTAATAAAAAAATCATAACTAATTATTTACATGGAAAAAAATTACAAAAAAAAGTCTGGCACATTCAAGCATGTGTCCTCTACTTATAATGAAAAATTCAGAAAAAAAAATATTTTTTTCTTGCACTTAGAGTGGTCAGACATACACCTGCTTCTTATATTTTTCCAAAAAATTTAGTACCACTGCATTGAAATTTCAAATTTTCTCAAAACAAATTTACCTTTTTCCAAAAAAGGACTAGTAGCCTAGAAACTACATTCAATTTGCTACAACTTGTATTCTTACATATTTTTAAAATTATGTTAATAACCTATTCAAATTTTTATGTCAAGTTGCTTGACTCTGATTTTTTGAATTTTCATTGCCACTTATAGGCCTAGTTTGGACCCCCATGATCCTGCACATTCTTCAATTGACTCAAGAAGTCAAATTCAAACTTAGAGTGGAATTTTTGAGTGGTTAGCTTCTCTAGGAATTGTGGTTCCTTGTTTGTGATTTATGGATGTAGCTTGTTATGTTCAAGTTGTTTATCTGGATGCTTAGTAGTTTCAATTGTTGGCTCTTCATCAAAAAGTTATGTAATATGAGGATATGATGGTCTAACAAGAATTTTTCCTATTTATGTAGATGAAAACCACTAACCTCAATCACATAGGTTGGGTATTGAATAGGTTAGTTAGTATAAGCCTATTGATCATGCTTATTTTTAGGATTTGGTGAAGGTTGAGTAGGCAATTGTGGCTCTCTTAGTTGTGTTGGGGAAGATATGGTTGAGTTTGGCATAATGGTTGGTTCTAGTTGCAAATATCGGTGTGTCTATGGGTATCTTACATTTGGGTTTTACCACTACTGGTTTCCACACCATTGTGGTGCCCATTGTTTTTGAGAGGATTCCTACTATGGACTATAATTTGAGGATTGATATGGTTTTTGTTGCCACATCCCCTATTGTGTAATTTAGTTAGATGATTGAGAATTTGTCTACATGGTTGATTTGGCAAGTTACTCCAAGGTGAATTGCTCTAGATGGGGAAATTTGAATTGAACCCAGGAAAAGAAAGATTGTAAGATAGAGTCTTGATGCATACCTTGTCTTTTCTACCATGGTTTTCATTGGGAAATTGTAGAATACATGGAATTCTTCATCTTCTAGGGTATGAAATTGGGTTTTTATTGCTTCACCTCAAAAATGTTGGCAATATTTTTGCACTTATAATTGACCCTTTTCTTATGGCAGTGTGGGAAATATTTTGTGAGAGCAACCTCTACTTCTTCTTGTTCATTTATGATGTGCAAAGTGTCTAGCTAGGTTGCTAGATGGTTTATGATGTCTTCATTCATATTTGACAAGAGGATGATGAGTTCCACTCTAGAAACACATGTGGATGTTTTGGTGGAAGAAAAAGCTCTAGAACCCCTAGTATTCTTCATAGTTGATCTTGAATAGTTTTTGCAAATTTGGAATATTTCCGCAAAAGGTAATTGAGAAATACACCCTACTCCAATGAGGCTTAATGCATATAGGAAATCTTCATTCGCCCTCATATAAATACCAGATTTAGGGACTATGGGGAGAGCCTATTCTAATGTGACCTTTTAAGGTAGAATTGGAACCTCTCCACATAGTATCAAGGGTTTCTTCTTCCTTCTATGACATAATAAAGATATCATCTATTTTCATATCTCCTCCTCGAAAATAATCTTGGTATTTTTGTAAGAATTTATCCTTCATTGTTCCCCAATTTGTTACTACATTTCTACCTAGCCCCATAAACCACCACAAATCAACATCTTTCAATGTGTTCAAGAAGAGTTTCAGCCTATGATTGTCTATGGTATAGTCATAGTTTATGCATATAACAACAAACTCGAATATAAATGTATGAAGGTCTTTGGTGATTAAATTGTAGAATTTGGGCAAGGATGAAAGGGGTATGTTCTTCAAGGAAGTTGCTCACTCTTGATTGGTTTAGTTGGGTTGTCCATTGCATCTACTTCCATGATGTCAAGATGTCTAATGGTGATTCTCCCAAGGTATGTAATAGCTACTAGTGTGAGGGGTATATCTATGACATTGATCCCCTCAGTTGATTATTTTGATGGTATTAGTTCTTTGCTTGCACCAACATCTTCAAATAACTCCACTTGATTCTAGTTAGATGTGAGAAATTTGCCTAGAGTGTCTCTATGCTATCAAATGCAATAATTATTTGAGCTTAATATCTTTTCTTGCACACTATTAGTAAGTAGTTTGGGGTTGATTTGTAAATTCTGATAGTCCCAATTGTTATAAATGAAAGTTCTTACATTAAGAAAGCAATGTAAATGAATTAAAACATGATTTAGAAATTTTAAATTTTAGCACCATAATTGAAAATGGTGCCAAAATGTACAACTCCATCTATGCTTAATAAATTGATGTAGATAGTGCATGCATTCAAATTAATAGATCAATAGATCCCCTATTATGCAATTCATTGTCCTACAGGTGCTCCATGTAATTTATCAACTAGGGAAATGTAATATTTGGATGATATTGGCACTATACGTGCAACTAAGAATCTTGAATTGTCCTAATCAATTGTGTATAGAAAGTAACAAAATAAAATATAAATGAAAGAAACTTGACTGAAATAACTGTATTTAGAAAAAAAAGATAAATTAAAATTTTTGCAGGTAACTATAATAACTACTACGAGTAACTTCTCTTGTGAAGATAGTAGCTTAATGACTCAACTGTGTTGTAGCTTACTATAATAACAATTAATCATTATTCAACAATTCAAGTTAATTTTAAACCAAGAAATATAGTTTATCAATTCATTCTATTGTAATTAATAATCTAAACTACAAGGAGTATTGCAGTACCTCAAGCAACCCTTCCTTGAGTTGTTGCAATCCCACAATATTCTTCTAAATATTAACTAAAAGATTCATGGAAAATATTGTATCCTTCTTTATTGCAAAGTGAACATATAAGTTGATAACATAGTATTGGATCAACAAGAAGAATACTTATATTCCATTTTACTTAACAAAAAATATCTAGCTATCCCTTCAAGCTCTCACAAGATCAAACATATATACAAGATCTTTGAGAGTTCCCTTATTCTTGGGCTGAAAACAAATTTTAAGCAACTATCGACTCTCCCAAAAACATAGGAAGAGGACTATGTCTTATTTCAAATAGTAAAGAAAATCTAGTGGAGATAAGAGTGTTAGAATCATATTAGGATTATACATCTTTTAAATAAGACATTTATAACTAAAGATGTGCCTAATAGGGAAAAACTTATTTCAATTCATGGCCACTACGACCAACTTATCTCTAGCCGAATCTAAAGGCCCTATCAAGAAAAATCACTCGGTCCCTGTTGACTCTCAAAAACCCAAACCCGCTGCTAAAAATCTTCAGGGGAATGAGGGAGCTGCCCAAACTAGTGAAGCAGCTAGCCTGTGTGATCTCAAGTCCACCCCTGCTAAGACTTCCAGTAAGCCCACCCCAAAAAAGAAAGGCAAGGAGGAGAAGGAGCCTCCAAGCAAAGGGAACAATGTTGTGAGCAAGGACTTGTTGGGTGATACAGTGGTTGTGGAGACTATGGTTATTGGTTGTGATGCTATCATTCAATGCTCTAGCAGGTTGGCCAAGAACATGAAAAAAGTGCAGGTTAAAGATTTGGACACTGAAGAGGAGTTTTCTGACAACAAAGATAGCAGGATTGAAGAGGTGTCAGAGGGTGAGGAGGGAAAGAAGGCCAGAGGTCCTTGCTCCATTCCTGACAAGGGAAAAGATTAGAAGGAGGTTTCAACCTCTCACTCTTTGGAACCATTGGAAGTTGAGAAAAATGATCTCAGCTACATTGCGGGCGGCGGGGAGGAGCTCTGTGTGCTAAAAGAAAGAATCAACAAACTAGACAAAAAATTTAGGGGATTGACCCACTTCACAGTCAAGTTGGTTCACTATGTCACTAGTACCTTTCCAGCGTTAATGAAGGACAAGATGGAGATGAAGAAGACTGAAGATCGTCAGGAGTGGGTCAGAGATGATGTGGTTCATCTTCTGTCAAAGAACTAGGAGGATGCTAGCTAGTCTGTTGTTGGTCTGTTGTTTGTCCGTGTGTTGTTAGTCCATGCGTCTATTTTTTGGTTTGGTTATGTTTTGATGATTTTTTGATCTTGGACTTTATTGGCCCTTGTGGCTCTTTGTGAAGGGTACAACACCTTGTAAATGTTGCTTACTTTATCAAAAACATCTTTTTTCTTCCATGACCAAATGATCGCATAAAGTAAAAATATGTAATGATTCATAAATAGATCATGTTCACAATCTCTGACTATTTCCTTCATCATCTTTGAAAAACTACATGTGATGTAGGAAATCACCCTCTTTGACTACGACAAACAGACATCCTTTTGTTTTGGATTGATAGTCCCTTTGTTGTGGGTTGAAAAATCCTTCATTGCATGGGTTAGTTTATTTCAAAGGTATCTTTTCATCATTAATAACCATAATCAACATAAAACTCTATTAAATTACATGGGCATTCATAGATTCACACAATCATTTATCAATATAATATATCATCATCAATGCGTTAAATACTTAAAATAAGTGGAAAGGCCTAGGTAATGTCTTTAAAACCATCAAAAATATTATGAAGATAGTAACTATAATAACTACTAAGAGTAACTACTCTTGTGAAGATAGTAACCTAACAACTCAATATATTGTAGCTTACTATAATAACAACTAATCATTATTCATAAATTCAAGTTAGTTGTAAATCAAGAAATACAATTTATCAATTCATTCTACAAGGAATATTGTAGTACCTAAAGCGGTCCTTGCTTGAGTTGTTGCAATCCCATAATATTCTTCTAAATCTTAACTCAAAGATTCATGGAAAAGACTGCATCCTTCTTTATTGCAATGTGAACATATAAATTGAGATCAGAGTATCAGATCAATAGGAAGATTACTTATATTACACTCTACTTTAAGACAAAATATCTATCTAGCCCTCTGACCTCTCACAAGATCATATATATACAAGATCTTTGAGAGTTCACTTTTCTTCGATTGAAACAAATTGTAAGCAACTATCAACTCTCCCAAAAACATAGGAAGAGGACTAGGTCTTATTTACAATAGTAAAGAAAAGCTAGTGGAGATAAGATTTTCATAATCATATCAGGACTCTACATCTTTTAAAGAATATGGTTATAATTGAAGACATTCCTAATAGGGAAAAACTTATTGCAAGTCATGGCCACTGTTATTATAAACATCTTCTTTCCTCCATGACCTAATGATTGCATAAAGTAGAAAGATAAAATGGTCCATAAATAGATCATGTTCACAATCTCTTACTACTACCTCCATCAACTTCAAAAAATTGGGCATGATGTAGGTGATCACCCTCTATGGCTGGGGTAGATAGGCATCCTTTTCATGTAGGTTGATAGTCCCTTTAGTGTGGGTTAATATATCCTTCATTGCAGGTGTTTGTTTATTTCAAAGGCATATTTTCATTATTAATAACCATAATAAACTTAAAAATCTATTAAATTCCATAGGAATTCATAGATTCACACAATCATTTATCAATATAATATATATCCTAAATGTTTTAAATACTTAAAATAAGTACGAAGGTCTAGCTAATGTCTTTGAAACTATCATGAATAATATTAAAAGTATGAGACTCAAACAAGGAAGATATGGAAATTGCAAGACTCGTCATTCATTAGTCAAGATTCATGTTAGCAATGTATCAAGTTCATAAGTAATATTGTTCATGTTTTATGTTTTTTGAGTACTAACACTTGCAGGACTTCCTATCAACAAGAAAATATCCCTTGCATGAGATGTGTATAATGACTTCAATCATCAAGAATATTATATATGAGTGGTAAGTTACAACACTTGTCATTTATCCCTTTTTTTATCCACTTTCATTTGTTCAACCTAGGGTTAGAACTCTTTACATCATCATAGTCATTGTGGAGGTGGAAACACCAAAACGGGGTTTTACTTAGGCAAGCCCCTAAATGGAAAAACTCTTTCTCCCATCTCTTGTTTTCAAGTGGAAGATTTGAAGTGAATTTGGAAGAAAATAGCAAGATCAAACATTCAAACCTTTTATTTCAACAAATTAAGGAAAGAAGAATTATTCATCAATAGACAAAGTTTTGAAGTTGAGTTTGGAAGGAAAGAAGCTATAGAATGTGACCCACCTATACCTATTCAGAGATTCTAGAAATTAGCATCTTATAGTATAGGGTACCACCACCCCTGACAAAGAAATTTCAACCCTAATTTACATATTAGGTTCCTCTATCTTTGCACTATGATTTTTTGTCATCAATTATTGTGTATCAATCCTGTACTTTTCTATATTCACATCAGTTCGTTGTAATTGCATAGTTGAACTATTTTTATGTTTAAAAAATCAAATCAATTCAATTCTCAATCAATCAAATCAATCCCACAACAAAAAGAGGGAGAAAAACCTTGATCAACCATTTTGGCTCTTCCATTGAGGATAGTAGTCAAGTGGTATTTTGTGATCAATTTTGGTTACTCTCTAATGTAATGTTAGGAAAGGTGTGATTTAGACCCTAGATCCCTTTTCCCACATCACAATAGTCAAAGATATAAACGACACATAAATTTACACAAGGAAAAAGAACATTTCTCAAACAATGCATAGATTGTGAATTCACACCAATATACTACAACAAGCCAACAATCTAGTAGTTGAAAGTGTAGATGGAACACTACAAGGTACCATTATCAAGAGAATTAATCAACTAAATAAGAAATAAGGTTGCATCCATAAGCAAGAATGCATGAGCATGTCTACATAGCATTAATTCTATCTTGATAAAATGTATGGGTAACCAACCATTCAACCCACCTAGTACATAGAAAAAATAGATACATAGCTCACTTAAAGTAAAACTAAGGAAGAATTATCACAAATATGATATTTGCTATAGTTTTGACAAGGGAGAGACACGGCAACTCCACTAGAATTGTCACAATGTAGTGCTCGAGAAGGTAAAGAAGCAATACCAAATGTACAAAATGTAGTATCTAAAATTAGAAAAATACGTGTAAAAATAAATCACACACACACACACAAAGGTAGAAAAGTGTAATGCAAGAACAAGGCATGCACAACAAACCCATCATGACACTATTATAAAAGGATGTGCAAGGAAAAGGTACACACATGAATATAGACTAGGTTGTGATGAAAATTACAAGATGCACACAACAAACCCCCCATAAAACTTTATATGTAGTGCATGTACAAAAATGATATATCACGTGAAAAATCCCTAAAATGCAAGTACAACATGTGGCATATTATTTCAATGCATTTACAAATAAAAATAGTTATTTCAATGGATGCTTGCAATGCCCACAAAATGACTCTTTATTAAAAATACAAGTATGTTACAATATGAGAAGAAAAATAAGGAACTATTGTGAAGTATTTGGAGTACACACTTATAAAAATATTGGGCCCAAAAATAATTATATATGCACAAGTTGTGGGCCTTCAAAATCCCCAAAATAACAACTACATAGTAAGATTGTCAAGACAAATAGCAGTTTCACATTGAAATCCACCTAATTACATCATAAAGTATACAAAATCCTACTCCATTTCAAAAATAAACTTCTTGGAAAATACCTCCATTTAAATAAAGTAGAGGCCTCTAAAGTTGGATAGAAAAAGGGAAAAATTCATTCATAAAGGTGCAAGTTGTCTAGAAAAACACATGTTGATTAATATTCTCATACTCTAATGAAGATTCTAAAATTACCATTAGATCCTTGAAATCCACCTTTTGTTAAACCACCATGTAAAAAGGAAAAAATCTTAAGATATTATTCAAAACCACTAGATTGAAAAAAGGGAAATTTGTATTGCTTTGGGCAAGTTTGAGTTGTAAAACATTTTTCTTTTAAGAAATATAATAATTTGTTAGAGAGCAAGGGAGACAACCTTTCCTGGCATCTTCCAACCCTACCATAAGGCATTCAAGGGAAAGTATCTATTAGAGTCACTCAAGGACTCAAGCTCCTAAGATCATTTGTAGAACCAAAATATATTTTCCCCAACAGAAAAAAGTACTTGAGCATAAATTTGCCAACAATGGATGCAAAATAATATTAGATCAATATGATCAATGAACATGTTTATGCATTACCAAATATACATATGAGACCTTGCTTATATAGGCAAGGTTGAGAGATACACCTTACTAGTATGATGACAAGTGTATTAATCTTTTCCATGTGACAACTAGGGGATAAGATCACATGCCTACAAGAGACTTATAGAAATAGTCCTAACTCATTAAATAAACTTAACATGTGAACATGTATGAAAAGGTCATAACTAATGAATAGTTAGATAATGTGCTTTATTCAAACTAAAAATAGGAAACTAGATAGGGAAAACCCTTGTTTACACCAATAGTATCCCCTACTACTTCACCTTAATTAAGGTGGGAGTGGGGGTAAAACCTTGTCACCTTTCCATAAGACAGTGGGGCAAGGCATGGGGTTTGGTACTCATACAACTCCCCCTTTTAACAAAAAAAAATAAAAAAATTAATAAAATTCTCTAATATATATGCCACAAGGTTTTGGCAATACGGTATAGCATAGAGGTCACATAGGTGTACAATAATGATGTAGAGAGTTGCAATTCCTATGTAGAGATGGACATTGCAAGAATTGTACATATAGTATGGCTACCATAAAATTGAGGAAATGGAGACCCTCAAATATGCTCCTTTGCAATAGATTAAAACCCTATCAAGTTTACTATTGATCCATACAAATTTGGGCTTTCTAGACTCAATCATGAGGTCAAATTTGAGCCATAATGAACTAGTAAAAAATACTTGACAAAATATCTCAAGCAAAGAGAAGAGGCTTTCAAATTTAGATCTATAGTCCCATGTTGAAGTTACTTCAAGAACTCACAAGATCTAAGAATCCTATACAACATCAATTAACTTTCTACAAGATATAAGTAGAACAAAATGCTATGATATTAATATTGATACAACATAAATTTACATAGAGACCCTTGTATATAAAGGCAAGGGTGAAGAAAGAAGGCCATTGAGGTAAGTGATTACCTCACTTGTGTAAATGGAAAGTGTGTAACAAGTGTCTATCAAGTCATATGCAAATGACATGAAAAAGAAAAGAAAAATAATATAAATAAAATTAAGTAATTAGGTGTGAATAGGACTCAAAAGGTAGCTAGTCTGCTAAAAGACACATTCATCTCAACATTTTTTTCCTAGATATTTGGAGCTATTATTGTTTTGTTGGAACTTGGAACTACAAGATCCTTCAGAACTAAACTTTGAATTTTTTTTTCGATCTCTTTTGTGGTTTCATTTGTCTCTTCCCATACATTCATGCTACCTCATTTTCATCCCTTTAGCCATTAGGTTCCCTATTTTCCTCTTCATTTAAGTAACTCCTTTCCTTACATCACCTCATGTCTTCATTTTATTTACAAGCCCTCACATAAATTATATTTTCCTTCTTCTCACCTTGTTTTTGTGTTTCCGCCATATAGGGTTTTTATCTTTATCCATTAGGTTTGTGTTGTGTGTTTCATTCACTATTAACTATTGTAACCATTTATTTCTATTTCCAAACTCTTAAGTAATTTTGGAGTCTTATGACCAATCCTTTTGTGAGAGGATTGGTCATAAGACTTCAAAAATTTCTTAGTAGCTCTTCTATATTATTTTGATAATTTCATCTCCTTTAACATTCTACATTTACTACAGTTTTTTATGTTTCACAATCTAATTAGAATTTCGAATTTTAGTGTATCTATCTAATTTTCACCATCTTTTTTTTATCAATTTATTTATATTTGTGTAAGTTTTGTATAGATGATTTGCATATCTAGAATCGAGGTGATTTGTAGACCCTTAAGTTTCAATTGTGTAGTCATTCAACATACAACCACCAATGTCCCCTCTTTAGCCACTAGCACCCCTTTTGTGGAAAACACCTTCGATAATCCCTAGATTTCTCCTACAAGTATCTTACAACATTCTTATCATTTCTTCTTTGGTAGTTTTTAATGTATTAGTGGAACAACTTCCTAATTTTTTTCCTTTTTAATTTACATGTGTATTTATTTTTCTAAATTTGTGTTTGCAGGTGTTTGCATCTTGTCTTGTTGTTAGTCTTAGCTCTTATATACGTTGATTAGTTTCAAATTAGATTTATTTGGATGGTCTAAATAGCTTTAGATTATTATATTTTAACATGCATGCTTTAAAAAATAAATAACTCTTCCTTTTTATTTTCTTTCAACAAGGAGGATTTATAACCCTTATAACATGCAACCATAGCCACACTAAAAGAACATTATAAGATAATTTTCTAGGCATCACATGAGAAAATATATCAAGCATGCATAGTCCAATTGTGATGGGAACATTGTCAAATCTCCTAATTGTAATATTAGATGGATATAATTTGGATAGATCTACCTTCAATTGTCTCAAGCAAGCCTCAATGCATTTGTTCAAACTAGAGCCAATAAAAACTAAGGGTCATTTAATATTTAACTTGTCATATCTCACCACAATGTGTAAAGGTAAAGCTTTGTTGCTAATTAACTCATGTGGGAGATCATCTCAAAAGAAGTAACACAATTATCCCCATTTCCAATTGATTCAATTAATAAAATCTAATGTTGTGGAGTTCTAGAGCTCAATTTTCTTTTATAAAGCCTTTTGCATGACCTCTTTATACAACGATGAACCACACACTAGGCCCCAAAGAGATATCTTAGCTTGTGAGTTTTTGAGTTGATCAATAATATCATATTCCCTTATAGTTTTATTCATTGGCCTAAGCTTCAATGGAAGATTAAATACATTAGGGGGTAGAGTAGGTTTTTGTGATCTCTAGCTAGTCTTTGATGTGTTTTCCTAACCATGTGATAATCATGGGAATCAAGTGCAACATGAAATATAGGCTTATGCCTAGGAAGAGATGACATGACATGAGTTGATACATACACTATATGGAGAGAAGAAGAAGGTGGGGAAGTAAGCCTGTACTATCCTATTGCACCCAAGGAAAAGAAAAATCCATGATAAGAGCTTGTGCCAAACCCATAAATGAGTAATAGAGAAAGCCAGATATATCAAACCACTTTAAATCTCTACTAGTCAAATAACTTCTAAACTCGCTAATCAATAAGATATCATCTTCTAAATACTCATTAATTATTCTATAAAAATAATTTAACATGTGGAGATGCAATAGTAAAACCATCAAAATCATTTCATAAAAACTCCTCACCAAGAAATATTATATCATGTTGTAACGAATGGATAGGTTATGAAGTATCAATAAATCTACTTGAGAAGTGAATGAATGGGCATCATAATGCATGCTATCATGATGTAACTTACCACTTGGTAACTATAATGAGTAACTATAGACTCAAAATGAGATTGAAAAGGAATGTCCTCACAAAGCATATCATTGCATGTATAAAATAAAGTAGCTCAAATAGATCACTATCCTTAGCTACCTTACAAGATACATCATTAAATGCACATGAATCTAAGGAGAGAGAAATGAGACTATTGTGACATGCAAGAGAAATTGCATCATACTAGAAGGAAAGTTTATGTCATCATCATAATCAACCAAAGCATGTGAAGGAAGAGTACTCGAAGGTATAACATCATCATGTTCATAGATACAATTATCCCTAGTCATAGGAAGAGTAGAGGCAACATAAAAATCATGGATAATGTAGTAAGTGTGTCTAAACTAGAAGAATAAGTGATTACAAACTCTATAAAGGAGGAACGATCACAAGCATGATGAAACACTTCCATAGAGCATATATCCCCATCCATGGGATAAAAGGACATGAGCATCGCAAGTTCTATCTCGAGCATTGCAGGTTCAATCTCAACTATCTCAAATTTGAACCTTGACATGTAGATTTGAAATAATAAAGCACACACTTTTGAATCTTGTTCACTCTAAATATTTGATATTTGAAGAACTCATAAGAATTGTGGTGCTTATAAACACCTTAAGGGTATTTGTTGGATCATTAGAATTAAGCTTTACTAGGTTGGACCCTTGGTTCAACTAGCTTTATAACTTTGAGAGAAGTTTCAAAGACAACATACACTAGTATGCAAATGGCGTATATGCAAATGAAGTCAATTCCAATTCTTCTATCCTTTTAGATATTGACATGTGCACTAATGATTTCTATGTGTTATTCCATGTGAAGTAATTGCACATTTTATGGCACAAAATATCGAAACATAATAGCAAGTCACACAACGTATACCAAATAGACTTATAACGAGTAAGAATAAGCAAAAAGGTTGGGATTTAAATTTAAAATTTTAAAATTGAGGTTCATTGCTATGCATCACAAGATCAATCCTAAGAGGCACATAAATGACTTTAGGTAATGAAATGATAATCTCAAGATAGGGAGTGAGTGTATCGAGAAAAGTGTGAATGGGATGGCAATAAATGAGGGGTAAATGGTGGATGTGTAGCAATGAGTGTAAGTGGAAGAAAATATGGATATGACTAAGGATTGAAATGTGAGCCAAACCTAAGACATTCCACCAAAACTGGCACAAAACTAAATGGAGAATGGCATGAATATGCAAATTTCACCATTAGAATTCTAAATCAGTTTTAATAACATTGGAATTCTAAATCAGTTTTAATAACATGTAAGATTACATAAGATTTCCACAAAAGAAAAGCTAAGCAAAGAAAAATGAAATTATCGACCCTCCTTTCTTTTTGTTTTCTTCTTCAGACTAGACAATGGTCGCTCGAGGTCCTTCCAATTCCACCGCCCTTACTTAACATGGCTTAAAAAGAGAACATTTCAGATCTTCTCCATAAAATTGTAGAGAAAAGCTCATTTGGCTGGATTGCTCAACTATTTTTAACACAATTAGCATAAGCTTAGTTACTTTCAACATTATTATCAAGTGTTTGACCTTCAGTTTCTTTCTCGAAATCCTGCATACACTTGGGGTGGACTTCATAACCACACTGAATACATTGATAAGCCCATCCAGAGCCCTGTTCATCACACTCACAGCAGATATAAGGGCCTCCCCCAGAGTTAGCAGAGACAAGTTGCAATATATGGCTATGTCCAGAATGCCGAAAGGTTTTTGGGAAATTCTTGGCTTTTTCATCTATTTCCTTCTGAATTTCTGCCAAATGAGCTACTGTAAAAGGATAAGCTCTTTCACAATGCAAGTTAATCAACTTCCTCCCCTCACTTGTTACAGTTTTACCATCAGGACCAACTATCACAAGAGATGGAATAGCACGGATGTCGAAATAGCGTGAAAGCTCTTTATTTTTTTCATCATCAAAAGGCAATGCAAGCCATGGCATGGTTTCATAATATGAAAGGAATGCCGCTTCATCCCTGTCACTTGAAATGAATATAACCTCAAAACCCTCACCATCTTTAAGGGTTTCTTTTAAATTGTTATAGACAGATATCAATCTTGGTGTGAATTTCTGACAAGGAAAACACCATTGAGCTGAGAAATAGAGTCCCACAGTTTTGCCTATCAATGAAGATATGCTTACCTGCAAAGGCAATGTAGTTAGCATGTACCAGATTTAGGTACAGTATGCTCTACTTCAGAAAAGAGAATGTCTTGGATTATATCCCATAAAAATTATAGACATGGTCAAGCCAGATACCTAGACTAAATTAATAAGATTCGGATAATGTTCCAAAAATTTACCTGTTCTCCCCGAGGTGAAATAACATAGTTTCTCTCATTGGTCGAAAGAAGTTTCTCTAAAGTCTGTGAGGCACGTTTGGCTTGCTCCTCAGATTCCAGTTCTGCCAATCTCTCGGGTGTAAAGGGAAAAGCCTGAACTCCATATTTATAAATAAGTTCTACAGTTTCTGTCTGCATGGTTTTACCTTGAGTGTCCAGAATTATAAGACGTGGAATAGCCTCTATTTCAAATGTCTTATTCAGCAATTTCTTTGTCTTCAAATCTGAGTAAGGAACAGCAAGCCAAGGCATCGTCCTATGATAGTTCTCAAAAGAAACTCGGTCCTCGTCAGAGGAAATGAATACAATCTCAAATTCTGCTCCTTGCTCCTTCAATTGATTGTAAATGTCAGCCAGAACAGGAGTGAAAGTCTCGCATTCATGATACCAGTGGGCTGCAAAGTATAATCCAACTATTTTTCCTTCTAGCTCTGCCACTTTGACCTGGAAATTCGGGACATGTTGGAGTTGGAATCTGAAAATTGGCTCAAATATTTCAAGAATTAAAGAAATAGTGCAATTTCATGAATTAGTGAAAGAGCTCTCGTTCTCTCACTTGTCTACTTTGGCAATAAAACCTCATGATTTGGAGGAGTTGAGCAGAGCAGAGGTATCTCTAATACCTAAACATACTTATTGCATATATGCAGATTATACAAACCCAAGTCAGTCTCTATTTGCTTTATAATAGATTAATGCCCATTTTTGCACTGGCAGTTAAATTAACACTAGCACAGTTCAAATCTGTACCAGTTGGCAGGTAAATTACAAATCTTTTAAACTCAACTTTGACAAAACCCCATTTGGTATCAAGCTTTGTGTCTTCAGTACCCATTTACTCTCAAAAGTCTCTGACCTCTTTGCTGATATTTAACTTCTAACTAAGCTAAAGGAACTTAAGCAAAACATAATACATGAAGAAAGAACTTGTGAAATCCCAATGGGGTTCAAGAAAAGCATAAAAATAAAAACAGAGTTAACCCAACTTAATTTTGATATATCATGGGTAGTCGTTTGAAGAGTACATTGTATGTTATAAAACAGAACTTATCATGGTTTGAAAAGCAATGCAAAATGACCCCATTGAATGCATAATTTTGAGCTTATATACAAACATAAGAGAAATCTATGATTTTCTATAGTGCAAAATAAAAAATACAAATGAGTTTAAAGAGTATAAACAATCCAAATACTTAGAAAGAGTAAGCAGAGAAGCGATCCTAGAAGAGAACTTGGACACATGAAAATTGGATATGTGGCCATTCCCTGCCACCAAAGCAAAACATATGGACCGGAGAAATGCGTAAAAGCCACATTTGTGAGTTGTAATTTGAAGTTCAGTCGAACTAAAACTGACGAGAAGTCATAAATCTTACAGGCATATCTGTAGGTGAATTAAGTGTCGACTTGCAAAACAGAGGTTGTGACACCGTAACATAACACTCATGGGCTCGAATAGTGTCATAACACTCCAGCATAACGCTTTACACACATGTAGGAATTATGTTAGATGTGGCAATTGTAGTAGCTTGCAACCATAAACATGATAAAAAAGTGCTGACACGCATACCTGCAGCTGAGTTCAGGTAAGCCTGTCGGCTTGCAAAACAGAGATATTGTGGGCTAAAAACACTTGGGCTCAAATTGTGACATGCCACTTTACACAAATGTAGGAATTATATTAGATGTGGCATTGGTAGTAGCTTGCAACCATAAACATATTAAAACAGGCCACACCTCAACCACAAGGCAAGAGGATTCACAGATATAGGGGAATGGCAATCCATTCCTACATGTTTGAAGCAACTCTGCACTATTAAAGTGGTGCACCTTGTCTCCTATACTGTCAAGGGAACTATGTTATACCACAAGAGAAGGAATTGCCAAGGGAACTATGTTACACCACAGAGAAGGAATTGTCAAGAGAACTATGTTATAGCACAGAGAAGGAATTGTCAAGGGAACTATGTTATACCACAGAGAAAGAATATAAATGATATCAATTGACAAAGGGAGCAACCAAAAAGGATTACTCGTAGATGACCGACTTAACCAAACGACTATATTCATATAGATGCAGAAACCCAAATGATCAAACTACCGAAATTTAAATGTTTACCTCTGTTCCATGTGGCGTTATAAGAAAATCTCTGGTTTCTGTTGTCAACAGAGATTTGATGCACTGATTGGAAGCCAAGTCTACAGCTTCACGGAGAAGTTGTTGAATCCTTTCTTCTGTAAAAGGATAAGCATCCACGCCCCACTTTTCCAGCATTTTTAAACCATCCTTAGTATGAAGCTTGCCATCCGAGCCCACAAAGGCCAAACTGAAAATCCCAGATCTATAGCTACTAATGAGCTCTGCCCGTACATCTGAGTGCTCAAAGGGAACAACAAGCCAATCCTTGGGCAAAATCCCCAGTACCCTTTCAAAGCACTCCATGTCAGACGTTCCATCAATCTGGTTTTCTTGCCCATATCTTTTCAGAATTTTAATTACCTCCTCGTCCCTGTCAGCCGCCACATACACAAACACGACTTCTTTGCCTGCCTTCCCGAGGTCTTCATTTGCCTGGCACAATACAGACAAAGCATGCTGCAAAGGAATAATTAGCCAGTGAGGCCCAATCAGAATACCTAGCAATTTCCCATCCAAAACACTAGATTTTACGGGGATTTTCGAGGAATTTATGAGCAAGAAGTCCTTCTTTTTCAGTGGCAAGCCAGTGCCGCAAGTCTTGATACCAATAGAGTTGATTTGCCTCAGATTCTCCGCCATTGAATCAGTTTTTCTCGATTCTTTTTCCTTCCAAGCTCCTCCACACACCCCCGACACTAGTTTAGGCGCAGAGATTGACGCACCCTCAACTTAATCTCATTGGATTATATCTGATCTACAATTCCCCAAATATTAACTTAGCCCACTGCTCACCATATGAGCTAAGAATAACTTTCCTCAAAACGTAGTCATCTTGTTGACAGATTCCAGAGGAGCAGGTGGCAGAAGGTGAGACTATGGGGTCCGTGTGTTTGTCTCCACCCTGTCTCTGTCTCTAGTTCTACCCATCCTCAACAACATTAACGCTACTATTATATTTTTCTGTCGTAAAGATAGACGATTTGCTGCTAAATCAATCTCGTGATACCCATGAAAAGCAGTCACTGTTCAGAGTAAATATGATCCTGCCCAGTTAACCTCCAGATGTCCATGCGGTACCGTAAGATGTGCCTTTTCCCTAGATTACGGATCTGATTTTGTGGTGAGGAGGCAAATAATTAAGAGGGATTTGTTGTTAGTTTGATTCCTCAGAGCGACACGTAAATTATACAGGAACAGAGATGATGAGCCAAGCAAAAGGTAATAAAGCGGACAAGGAAGTAGGAAAGACTAAAGCGGCCTTTCATTATTGCCTTGGGTGGGTATTCCGCGCAGTCTGAACGCCACGTAACCTGTCAATAGCTCAGCACTCATTATTTGGCCGGCTCGTCCTTTCGTCTTCAGCCAATGCCCACCTTGCACATGTACGCTTCTGTGGAAAAACAGCATAAAACACATGCCTAATATTTATGATTTTTACTACTGAACTTTACATGACGCGGTTGCCTATGTCTATCATTGTCAATAAACTTACACTTTTCTTCCTTTATTTCTTTAATATTATTGTAATGTCGAAATTTGCAAACCTGGCCTAGGGTATGTATTATGGATAGGGGAGAGGGTCTAATAGTCGTGCAAGGTCTAATAGTTGTGCAATCAATTGTGGTTATAATACCCAATAGTTGTTTATATAATGTCTTAGTAGTTGTGATTTGACTACCCATAATTAAACAAAATGTATGTTTTTGATCTAAAAAGCAACCAATCATGTGATACCACATCAGCGCTCAACTACCCTTAATGTAATGCACGAGTATTGGTCTCACTATTTTTTGAGGCCTTTTTGGACACCTTGACAAAAAACATGCTGATGTGGCATTATATTTGATGATGTGGCTTTGAAACCTTAGTTATAAGCAGAGAACTTGCTACGTAAGCTACTGTAAAAAATTGGGAGTGATTTGAAATTTCGACGTAGGATAATTAGAAGCACGAAGTTAGGGTGCACGATTACTGGGCCCTCTCCCCAATGGTACCATTTTGTGCAAAGTCAAGATTCTTGTTATGTGTCATTTATTTATTCATTACGTACATTTCAATATTGATATATTGACAAATGGTATAATTGGTAAAGTTGAGTTTTAGGACATGTCATTTATTTATTGATTATACACATCCATGTACACTTATTGTCCACTTTATTTTTCCGTATGCTTACATATTATGATGTGTTCACACTCTCTATACATTTAGTATGCATATACACATATTTTACCTTGTACAAGAGGTCCATGATAATTTGGCTCTCTTTTATGTCTAGGGTCATTTCTCTAGCCATAAGGATTGGCCATGCATTTTTTATAGCTATATGTGCACATACTTCCATATACCCAAGGCCCACATTATTTTGGCCCCATTGTATGCCAGGAGGTATTCTTAGGACCACATGGATCATCCATGCACATACTTAATATACTCTAGGGCCACATTAATTTGGCTCCTTTTGTGTCTAGGATCATTTATGTGACCATGGGGATTATCCATGCATTTATTATACCTATACATGCACATATTCCATGCACCCAAGGCCAACATTGATTTGGCCCCCCTTTTTATGTCTAAGGTCATTTCCACAACCATTGGGATTATTCATGGATTTATAATATCTGTATGTACACATACTTCCATGTACTCAAGGCCCACATTGAATTGGCTCCCTTTTATGTTTGGGGTCTTTTGTGATCAAGTTTCAAACTTGACTCTTTACAATTTAAATTTGGGACAACTCCAATCAATTCTTTCCCTCAAAGGGTTGGCTATGAAACACACATTTGTGTATTTTATTGTTGTCCTTATATTTAAAGGTATTCAATGCATTAATTTTAGATATCCTCTCCTATTTGATAATCACACATAAGAACACTTCAACTGGCATACTAGAAAGAATTGAGATTTTCTCGAGCATTTTAGGAGCATATGCATGTTTGAAGAGTGTTATTCTAGATATTGTGTACATATTTCTACAGGTTGACCTAGGAGATCATGTGCCATTGTGATAAAATAACAAGTCGACCAAGGTATTTAAAAATACCATTGATTCTTAGATATTAGGAGAAGCCATTGATGCTTAGATGAATTTTGGAGCAAGAAAGTGGAGTTTTATAGTGGGCCAATGCATGGAAATAGTGTACAAAAAAGTGGCCAAATGGCCAATTGTCTAAATAATGCACTCGTTTTATATTCAAAATCACTTAACATAGTCACATTATAACATGTTTATGTTTTGCGCCTTAATAAAAACCATCAGGCTTTATAAGGCACAAAATGTGAACATATTTTATGAACCACAAAATGCAAGTGTGTTTTGTGGCTCATAAAACACGAGCATGTTTTGTGGTTTATAAAATGCACTCATATTTTATAACTCTATTCTACATATATTGATACTATTATTTTTTGTTTCTACATTACTATATCACTTTATTCCAAATTCTTATCATATATGTATTTGTAGAGAAGGGGGATTCGTCACCCTCGGGGCTCTAGGTCACAAGAGAGCCCCAAGGAACGAACTGCCCTAAACTACCTTAGGTTGTACAATAGGTTGAGAGAGAGGTTGAAAAGGAAGGACACATAGCTTAATGTTTTCCTTTTGCCAAAAACAAGTGCATCTAGAACCCGATGAGTCAGCCATAGAGGTTTCAAATTACAGACCAAACAACTCATTGGTTAAGGACGACAGTGTGGGAGCTAGACTCTAGTGCAATGTGCTAGCATCTCGGGGATGCGTTGGCATCTTATACCAACAGAAGTATGACAAACAAATAGAAAACACAAAGGGCCTACTTACACCTGACTGACAAAGTTTTACAACTTGATAGAGAAAGTACAGTAAATAGAAAGTACAAAAAGAAGAATATTGAAAAGATACTCTAGTACGAAAATGATAAAGAAAGAGTAGGAAAAGATACCTTTCCACCCACACTTCAATTCTTCAACTTCAACTCCAAGTGGACGAACCAACACCTACACACACGAAAATGGGAAAAATGTTGGGTTGTGTTTCAAGGTTTGCCTCAGTTAGACCCCCGTTTTGGTGTTCCCACCTCCACAAACAACCAGATTTGCAATGAGAGAAATGTTGATAAAAAAGAGAATAGAAAGTACACTATCAAATAGAGTGCAAAGACAACATAATGCACTACTTTATAAGACACAATGATGCAAATAATGTAACAAGAACAATATCACTTTTCCTCCTGCTAGCACTCAAGGCCAAAAGGAGAAGATGACACCACACCAAAATAATGGAGCTTCATCAACCTATAAAGATGGTGAAATTGCAACGAGAACGTGTTGTAGAAGCCAAGTAGAGTGCAAGAATCACCTAGAAGAGAGCAAGAGTGGTCTTGAGAGAGTGAGAGAGTGAAAGAATGATCAAGAAGTTGTAAGAGTGAATGAGAGAATGAGAGAATTGCATGGAGTGAAGAAGTGAGTTTGAATGCTTGAAATGGAGGTAAAAGGTCAATTTTCATCAATCAAGGGATGATAGAGGACATTATCTTCATAACCAATCGAAGACGTAACGGTTGTGCAAATTCCAAAGGTAGGAATCTTATTAGGATGCAAGCGCAACACATGGATGTTTGTGCCATGTGTATGCATCCCTGATAGAAATTCCTCCACCAACACAAAAAGGAAAGGCCACATAGAAGGAATAAGCTAACGGCGGTGAGTTTGCATCATCAAACTTATAGTTTCTAAAGTAAAGGTAAAATAAATGGGGAATTTTCCTATGGTGCAAATTCGTGCCATTACATTTTTCCCCAGCTTTAGCGAGCATATGTGTTAGTGGCAATGGGAGCTAAAGTAGAAAGAGATTTAAGAGAATATACTAATAGCATTGAGGAAGCAAATCTATGATCTAGTGCACCTAAACACACAAAGAGAGGAGAAAAGGCTTCATAGGTTCTTGGTCCTGCAAAGCTAACTAAACATGAAAAGAGAGGAGGCTTCAAAAGTTCTTGGTCTTGTAAAGTAAGCTTCAATCTCACCACAAACATGTTAGGCTATAGAGAAAACATGTTAGGAAAAAAATCATAAGAGACATCCATAAGACACACAAGCCGACATGATAAGACACAACTTGATCAGATACACCGACCAAATAAGCCTGCGGCTGGTACAAACTATGTTGCAGGATAGTCAGAAAAAAGATGGGTCTGGTCAGGCTGTCCCCAAGCTAGACATGAGGATATATGATATTTGACACCAAGACATAGTGACATTGAATATCAGATAAAATGACACTCAATTTTTGTAAAACACTAGAGAATTCAATTGAAGGAGAAGTTGTCAAAGGGGGTTCCTTTAGTAGGAAACCGGGATCCATTCAAAGGAACACTCTGATTGAAAGACACCACATTTTCTACAAGTTATTCTATCATCAAGGAATAATTTTAAAATATTCTTTTGTCAAGGAAACCATTGGAAATAATGCTCCTTCTCAAAGACAAGTTTTTAGACTCTTTCATTTTAGAAAAAGTGCTCCTTTTTCAAAGGAAAGTTTTTAGATCTGTCATGTCTCAAATTTTGCTTACATTTAATAATGTTAAGTTATTTAAATATTTATGGAAAATGAAATTTATCAATTTTGACTTGTGGAAAATTTAAGATTTCAATGTCATTTGAAATATATCTAAATTCATGTGATTGAATACAAAGGATGAATGTTATAGTAAAGAATGAAATCTTTTCATTTCAAGCATTGGTTAATGGTTACTGATGAAACTCTACAAGTGCAAGTGTGTGAATGCAAGAACAGGTTGAAGACCGAGAACATGGTTGAGGTAGGAGTATTTATCCAGATGATGATTGGTAAGCATGATGGAATCTAGAACATGCACACACCACTAAAAATCATAGCATCAAAATTTAACTTGCAATTTGGTAGATATCATCTTGCTTGTGTGAAATGTATAAATGATTTCATACATAAGCTTATGGAAATGAATTCTTTGGAGCATTTTCTCTGCCTTGTCTTTTCGATGCTAATTTCATTTATAAAAAAATGATGGTGGTGGAAATACATATTATAGTGGTAAATTGTTCTCCTTTATTTGAAATGTTGAATAGAATTCTTTATGTGAAATTTCAAAACTTTGAATGAATAACACATGGGAAACAATTTAATCAATTAAACAAGGAAACAATAACAACACCTTTAATACCATGAAATCTAATCGATGCCCATACAAGCAAGAGATTTTATGCTCAAAAAGCATGGAGGAGTGGGAAGCTAAGTATGAGGAGGACGTGGGAGAGTAAAGACCACCTCCAATTTTAGTAAATGCAAGAATTCTTGGTCAGAGGTGGGTGATCTTGAAGAAAAGGGAAGGATTTTTAGCAAAATGCAGAGAGAAGATTTGGGAAAACCATGAAGGAAGGAGCAAACCTAGGTAGAGGTGTTGTTTTCATTTCAAACAAAGCAAAAATCACTGAATACTTGCAATAAGGAGGTAATTCGAGATCTTAATTTGGTTTAAATGTTGTTTCCTTCTCTGCAAAAGGGATGGCTTTTCTTGCTCTTACATCAACCCTATTTGATAGAGTAACGAATATTTTGTTCCTGTCTTCTCTTATGACTGTGCATTTGGTTTCCTTTAATCACTATCAACCCTTGTGTTTGAACCTATTTTTTGTGTAAGTTGAACCAAATGCTTCCATAGTTCACTATGTAAGGTGGGAAAAACCACCATTCATTTTCTATGTTTTATTGTTGCCATGTAAGATTTTGATCTAGTCGAACTTATCCTTTCCCATAGCTGGGCCTTTGTTTGCATGCTACCTTTTTGTGGGTGGCCATTACCATTGTATTCCTTTTTCTGCTATTGATTCTCACCCATTGAAATAATCCATTCATATTTGGAAAACCCCCATTTGGGGTGACGTATCTTAAATGGCATCGATAGTGTTGCATGTCAGGTCAAAGAACCAGCCAGATTTGGTCCTCTATTTCCTTGCAAATAAAGTATCAAAACCTTGTGAGATCATCATATCGGTGGTCATTTTCCTTGAGATAAAAACTAGTCGAATGAATCTCTTTCGTTCTGCCTAAATGTATGTTGAGAATGTTTGTTATTTTAATCATCCCATTTAAATGTATGTTGGAGGATGATTTCCATCATTCTAAGTAAATGCATGTTTGAAAAACTATTATCATTTTTCTTTTGTTGAACAATTCATCCATCATTCTATTTTATTCACTGTAGAATGATTTCATTGTTTTGTCATACCTAACCGTCAAATGATACCATCATTCCATATTTAAACTTGCTATTGAAATGATTATTATTGTTCCAAATTAGAAGTTATCACAAAATGATTGATAATGTTCTAGTTTTAAATGGTATTAAGATTAATGATCATGTATATGTTAATTATGTTGTGACCTATGCTAAAGGTTGAGGGATGTTATTAATCCCATTGATACAATTTGAGTTTCTCAATTTGAAAATATGATGTATATGTATATACATACATACATTTGAATATATATATATATATATATGTATGTATGTATGTATGTATGTATGCATACACAATTGCTCGATTGAGATGTTAATCATCAACATCAAATGATAAACTTACACTGATCTAGATTTCTAGATTAAATGGCACTTCCTTTGTTATATGATCGAAAAAACCATCCATCATAAAGAAAATGGATATGTATTAATGGCCCACTTAATGTTGATCAATAACATGCTTATTGTACCAATGATAGCATGCATATCAACCCATACTATAATAAATGTTGATAGGATAATAAGAACAAAACAATATTCTTCATGTCGTTCTGATCATAAATAAATGGATGGTTGATTTAATCTAAACAACAATAATCACATTGTTTTTTAAGAATGAATAGAAATTTGAACGATATGTGATTACCTTTGATAATCTTTGATAAAAAATAGAATGATACTCTTATCAGTAAGTCGAAAGGGATTATTATAGTTTTAAACAAAACTTAATATTCCTCGACTAATTATTTTATGAATTAGATTTAAATGAATCAGAACATTTGTAAAGATCAAAATGAATAACAAATAACTTTGTGTTTTTGATTAAACACAGATCAATTATGACGTCAATTTTAATTTGATTCTATGTAAAATGTCCTTGTGACAATTTGTTTGGAATTCAGAATCATACCAAAGTCTAGAGACAACTTGTTATTGATGTTCCTTATATTTTCATTGAAATCTAATTGTGCATTTATGAAAGTTGACATCTTTCTAAACATGGAAATCTATATGGATCTTTCTTTTTCAAAAGAACGTATACGCATACACAGTTTCAATAGAAGGCCATATATGTGTACATGCATAAATCATCCATTTATGCATTACACATACATGTAATATACCTTCTTTAAAATGAATTTATTTTCTTTATTTGAAAATGTAGATTTCATTCCAAGTATAAAGGAATAAAGGAAATGTTGGTAAACTTTATGTTGATGCATGTATTGTGATATTCTTATCTTAATTGATGAAATATTGATGAAATGGAATGTATGCATTTCATTTAAATGACTGATTGCATT